>JADBJO010025669.1:0-23490 GCA_016801955.1 Conus betulinus
GGGGGATGGATCGGCCACCCGCTTCCAAGGGTTTTGCCCAAAACAAAATCCAGCATGAGTGTCTCAAGCTGAAAGGGAAAGCCGCCGGAATGCAGGACCGGATAGAATCGCGTGGATAGGAGATGTGTTTTGCATTTTGTTGGCTTGCGTTTTCTTTTTCCGTTTTGTGTGATTTTTTTTTTTTCTTTCTTTTTGCGTTTTCGCTTTTTCGTGAGTGCTTCTTTTGCATTTTGATTTGTGTTTGCTTTCATTAAATCTAATGGATGACGTTTTCTTTTTTTGTTCTATTTTTTTTCCGTTTGTATTTTGTATTTTTTGCTGTTAGCGTTTTGCGTATTTTCTTTGAGTGTTGATGCAGGGATTTTTTTTTCTTTTTTTTTTTTTTTTTTTAAGAGTTTTGCGTTTTGTTTCTTGGAGGTTTATGCTTTACGTTTGCGTTTTGCTTGCTTTTCGGTGCTGTGTGTTTTTCACTTAGAGTTAATTTTAGTTTTCTGTTTTTGTTTCCCTTTTTTGTGCTTTTTTCTGTTTTATGTTTTTTCGTTGTTTTATGTTTTGTGATTATGATGACTCATATTTTGAGCAAGATTTCCTTTTCAGCAAACACTGGATGCGTCAGAACATTAGTATGTAATGAAGGTTGTGAACGAACTTCTAAACGAACTAAAAAGACTCCTAAACGAAGTTTCCATTGCAACCAGCACTCTGTCTTTTCTTTTTTTTTTCTTGTTTTTCCTTTCCTTTTTTTTTTTTCTTTTTTTTTTTCTTTTTTCTGTAATAATAAAACGTTTTGACTTATTGTATATATCTTCTAAAATCTTTTATTTTCCCTGATAGTTTACACAGCGCACTGGAAACACATTTTGTTTTTGTTTTACATTGAAAAAATAAAAAACCATTTCGCAAACAGAATAATTCTTTCAAATGCTTTGTCCATTTTTCAATCCGTTTATCAATACCTAAAATTTACGAAATTATTTCGTTCAAATTGATAAGTTTAGTATGTCAGAATGTGATTGGATTACATCCCTACAATAAGTGTCTTATAACTTTTTCCTGTACGGCAAAACGTACGGAGGTTACCGCCAACCACACACCCATTTCGTTTCAATATAATTTTTTAAAACCAAGAATTTGATGTACGATCCTCATTTGAAAAAAACCATTTAAAATTTTCACACGTTCAGAGATTTTTTGTGTACCTTTTCAAAAACCTTTTGCCAAGCTATTTTCGCCTTTCAATGGTATTTATTTTATTTATTCTATCGTCCTATTAGATAAAACGTCCTTCACAAATCGATTAAAAATCCGTCGTTTTTAGGGGCATGCATTGGGCAGACTTGCTATTATTTTCTAAACATGCGATACCTATATATTGTCGAATACATGATAAATATCCCACCGTACGGCGTCAAAAAGTGAATGCTAACCAGGAAACGACGGTTAAATTCAGGTTAAAGACAAGAATCTTTCTGTCTATATTTCACAAAATCTGGAATGCAATGAACGCCATTTTTTCTGTCCAGTTCATTAAATTAACTTTGTTTGTTTCTACGTTTAAAGCGTTTAGGTGTACAGGAATGGTTCGGGCTAGTAAATCTGTACTGGTTGTTAGGGTTCTAATGGCTTTCTGTCCAAAACAGTTTGATATGCACTGAAAACACCATTTTCCAAATGCGGTTTATTTCCGTTTTTTGTTTGTTTTTTTTGTTTTGTTCGATTTTTGTTTTGCCTAAGATTAAGCACACAATGGTCCGTACATATCTCGTTTATTTAATATGAAAATAACTGGGTACCAATACTTTTTTTCCAGTTATGCTTAGAACAATATAACAGTTTTCGTATCCATGTAGGTTTTTAGAAGACATTAAATATGTTTTTAACTTCAGGTACCATCTTTTACACTTTTGTCTTCTTTCTAAGTTTATTTTGTCTTGTTTTTCCCATTCCCACAAATCTGAAAACTAAATCTGAAACCTCGCTTTCTGGAGATCTGCCATGGAATCATCGGGTGTGTTAAGCAAAACAAAATAAAAGATTTTTAAGAACAGCCCCCCTTCCCGGGGGAGTAATCTCTTGTACCAAATTTTTAAACATGCTACCGCTTTTTTTTTTTTCATTGTTTTTCAATTTTATGGTTATAATTAATTGCCTTGCAATGCTTTAGACCGTTTTGTTAGCCCAATTTTCAGTATCTGTCCGAGTCCAGTTTATTTTCAGATTGTGGTAAAATACCTTTTAGGTTGATTTTCTTATTGATCCAATTTTGTTTTTTGCTTGAAATTTTTGTTTTTTTGTTTGTTTTTTTTTTTTTTTTTTTTTTTTCCTCATGAAGGTTCTTTTCTTTCCAAAATGAGTATTCAGCAATAAAATTTCAGTATTCTACAAAACAAAAAGAGTACTTTTTTTATAAACACTATATATGTGCAAATACAAAAAATTATAATGTTAATGCAAAGGGTGTTTTCTACAAGGTCCTCATACAGCAACACAAAATTGTTTTGAATTCTTTGTTCATAGCATATGTCAGTAATATTCAATATGTATGGACCCCCCCCCCCCCCTTTTTTTTTTTTTTTGTTTTTTAAACACAGCATCTATACACTGTATTGAAAGGATTATTCCATTGATTGCTATCCCTCCAACAATACTCCTGAGTATGGTAGCCACTTCTTTTTAAAATCATAGTAACACATTTTTAATACATGTACATATTTTTCCAGTGTATACCTACGGGTTAACTCAGTCAAAAATAAATCAGTTTTGGTTTTATGTGAGTTATCCTGCACTTATAAATAAAGAATTTTGCCCATAAAATAATCTTCAAAAGTTTTTCAGTTTTGTTTTATCGTCTGTGCCAAATGAAATTAATTCAACATTAAATGATAATCTTTCACAGTTACTGCACTTTTCTCTTTATTTTTTTTTCAACAATCTTTCCAAAACATCTGTGAGAATGGGCAGTACCATAAATAATGTTGCACAGTCCTCTCTTTCATTGCAACAAAAGTTGCATTTATCATTATCAGTTTACTCCCATTTTTTGTAGGAGGATATTTGACACTTAAAATTCCATGACACAGTTTCAATTGAAACCATTAAAGCTTTATTTCTTTTTTTAAAACAGTCCCAATTAATATATATGGCTAATCGAGTTTCCCACTTCAAAAAGCTTTTTTTTTATGTCGAATATTACATGTTTCTCTAAGAGTCAAACTGTAAAAAAATCATTTTTTTCCTTTATGTAACTCCAGGATATTATTTGTACTGATTTATTATTTTCGTTACTACAGTTATTTTCGAAGATTATATTTTTTTTCCTGGCATATTCTTTGATTGCTTGAATGCAACCAAAGTAGTTAAGATAATTTACTGTTAGACCACCACTTTTTTGAAATTCGTCATGTTTTAAAAACTCTCCACTTTCTTTCAAAACATCTTTCACAAGGTATACATTTTTTTTAGGTTCCAAGTTTTAAAAAAAGAAATGACTGTTATTATTTTGAATTGTTGTTGAAAAATATGGGTTCAGCAGTCATCTCTTTGTTGTTATCTAAGTTGAGTGAGAATGTTGATCATAAGCATTAAATACGTCTTTCCAAAACTCATTATATTTATTATGTAAAATCTTAGCACCATAGCAGTTTAACTGATCACTTTCTGGATATGAGATTTTTCATTAATTTCTTCCATTTTTGAATTGCCTATCAATCAGTTTTCTTATCCAAGACAATTTCAGACCCTGAATAAGGCTTGTATATTGGGAATTCCAATGCCTCCATTTTCGACATTATGAACTGAATATAATTCGTTTTTTTTATCTTTTTTTTTTTATCCCCACACAAATCAAAACACATTTTCTGTAATTGTTTAATATAATCATCTGATGGATTTGGCAATAATATCCATAAATATACTAATTTTGATAATATAGCGATTTTGAAAGATGGCTACTCTTCCCAGTGGTGTACAGATCCTTCTAGACCAGATTTTAAACAACGTTTGTACTTTCGACAAATTTGCTTGCTGTATTGTCTGTCTTCTATGCCATCAGCGAACTGAGAAATTTTATGGTCTGTTTCATAAATAAAAAATCCCCTTGATATCTTTGTTTTCACGAATCATTGCCATTATCTCTGCTCAGTAAAAATCAATAAATATGGAGATGTAGATCCCTTGTCTACATCCACGGATTCCGTTATTTTGTGTTTCTGTAAAATGTTTGAAATCCACCTTAAAACCGTTCTCAGGAAAACCCAAAAGCCACTTTACACATACAGTTCCCAATTTAAGAATCAAATGCATTCTCAAAACCTAAACAAGTCACACACCCCGGTAAGGATTTTGCTCTCAAATAGTGAATTAAATCATAAAAGGGTTCTCTAAACGCTGTATGTCTTTGCTGATATACTTTCTTTTTTGTGGTAGGGGAAAGCACGGATTTTCATCAACAGAAAGTCCAGAAAAATTTTGTTTGAAACGAAAAACTGAATATCAAACGCTGAGTTATTTTCTAACATATTTTTTATTCGTGTGCGCAACTGCATACTCTCTCTATGCCTAAAACTTCCCGTTTGGCATTTGTTGTTTTTGATTTTTTGTTTTGCGTTTTTGCATAACGATGCGTTTTCATTTATTTATTTATTTATTTATTTTATCTATTTTGCTTTCGTTTTTTTTGCTTTTTCGTTTTTTTTACGTTTTGCGTATTGCCTTTTTTCATTTTACGTATTGCATTTTCCGTTTTGTGTTCTGTGTTTCTTGTTTTGGATTTGCGTTTTTGAATTTCGCATTCTGTTTTTTGACTTTTGGGAACTGCGTTTTTCAGTTTTGTGTCTTGTGTTTGATGTTTGGGTTTGTACGATTTCTGTCTTTTTTCTCTTTGCGTTGTGTTTTACATTTACCGTTTTTTTTCTTTTCTTTCTTTTTGGCCGTTTTGCCATTTTTGCGCGTATTGCTTTGCATTTCGTGTTTTCTGTAACTTGTTTACGTTTTCCTTCTTGTTTTCATGTTGTGTTTTGAGTGATTTTGAGTTTCTACACTTTTATTTTGCCTTTTTGAGTGTTTTGTGTTTCGAACCGCTTTTTGGAATGAACTTTGCATTTTGCGACTTGAGTTTTTTGTATTCTTTGTTTTTTCTGTATGCGTTTTGCGTTTTGATTTTTGTGTTCTATGTTTTTTGCAGGGGCCCACCACCCCCGCCTAAACTTTGTCTTTTTTTTTTTCCTTTTTTGTTTCTTTTTTGTTTGAATTTTTTTTTACATTTTCTACAAAAGCCGTTAAAAACATTTATAAAACGCTCATGAAACATGGAATTATTGGTTATCTAAAAAGACAGAACATGCACAATTGCGGTTGAGCATAAAATAAGTGTGTGGGTGCCCTGCTTTTTTTACAGTGCCTGCTATTCTTTTTCCGTGAAAAGGATGAGCTTGGAGCGACGCGATTGTTATTTTACGCTGGTGTTTGTGTGTGTGTTTGTGTGTGTTTGTTGTTTGTGTGTGTTGTGTGTGTGTGTGTGTGTGCGGTGCTCGTTGCGCGCGCATTTGTGTCTTTGTTGCGCTCGTGGTGTGTGCGCGTGTACGTGCGTTTTGCATGCGTGGAAGTGCGTTGCCTGCCTGTGTTACTTCCTTAACTGTGCCTCCTGCCCCCAAACTACTTCATATGATATCGATGACTTGGTCTTTTGTTAATCTTGCTTATGCGCATTTTACCGACTAGTTATTCATGTCACCCATGTGAAGATCTTGTCTTTATATAGCCCGAACAGCACGTCTGTTACGGACAATTGCAGTTTTCCTGCCTACCTTTGAGAAAATATTTTCAGTTTCCAACCAAAATGTCTCACTGATGGACATTTCAAAGAAAATGTGCTCAATGGTATTCCGCAGTGTCCGGACAAAAATCACACACGCCATCACGCCCATTTTTTTTTTTTTTTACCCAAGCTTACTTTCTTTTATTGCCAGTCTTGGCGTACGCTACATCTTTTCACTCAATTCAATGTTCATTTTTCTGCTACGGCGTGTGGAACGGTTTGTTACTCTTTCCAACAGATATTCTTTAATTTGCTTGTTTTAGCATAGAAATGATTTGCCTCAGAGGTACCATGCTTCTCCATTTCAAATCGTCTATTCCGATCAAGTCAATCCAGGTTTGTGGTAGAGCATTGTATTAAAACATGGTTATTGCCCTGTTTTTTTGGTTTAGGTCTTGTACATCCACTAAAGTTTAAAAGCGCCTTTTCCTGTTTATTGTGATGAGGCCATTTTTCAAAATTGAGGACCTTACTTTTATATTTGATTAACCAATTATAAAAGAGATATTACGTACCAATATATATTGCAAGCACACTTCTCTTTAGTTTTGTTATCTAGGTAAGCTAATAGAACTTCTTTCCTAACATTATTTTTTGATTGTAGAGATTCCTGGTAGAGATAACTCTGACATTTCCCTCAACCGTTTCAAAATACCAGTGCTTCCACAAACCACCCTCCAACAAATCCAGCGTAGTTTGAATTGTACATTAAACATTGCAAAAAAGACTTCAACCAAATCAATCCACACCTATCGCACATTGTAACCTTTTACAATGTCAACAGAATGCCCTCACATGAATAGTCATGAAACCTCCTGGAAGTGCAGTTGCCTGGGACAAACTGAACATAACAAAAGCAACTGTTTAAACACAAATTTTACTGGAAACTCATTGCAAAACTCAAAGAAGAAATCAAACCTGTCTATTCCCTCTCTGTCTAGATTTTGCCCAACCCACAATCCTGACCCCACTGCCACATCTGATCACTATCACCACCACCACCTTGTCGACTGCATCCCTGAGAATCTAGCCCTCTTTAACCATGGTAGATCTGTCCGGGCAAAAGGACTGATACTCAACCCAATTCAGCCCACCACCAATAAGTACCATATAACCACCTTGATGGCCAGAGTGCAAATATTTCCACACCGTTTGCATACTTTGTTCAAAAGATTTTCTGTCTCCTATGTTCATTAACTGAATGTCATCAGCGAACTGAGAAATTTATGGTCTGTTTTCATGAATTAAAATGCCCTTTTATATCTTTGTTTTTCACGATTCATTGCCATTATCTCTGCTCATAAAATCATAAATAAGGAGATGTAGATCCCTTGGACAGTTAACTATTCCGTTACTTTTGTGTTCCTCCTGTAAAATGTTTGAATCCACCTTAAAAAACCCGTTCTCAGAAAACCCAAAAGCTCTAAGAACTTTTACACATAAATTCCCAAATTTAAAGAATCAAATGCATTCTCAAAATCTAAACAAGTCAACACCTTCGATAAGGATTTCGCTCTCAAATAGTGAATAAAATCATAAATAAACCTCACCATATAACGGTTTCTCTAAAACACTGTATGTCTTTGTTGATATAGTTTCGTTTCTTTTCGTGGTAGGGTTCGCACGGATTTTCATCAACAAAAAGTCGGGAGATATTTTGTCTGAAACGATAAACTGAATAATCAAATGCTGAATTATTTTTTTAACATATTTTCATTCGTGTCTGCAACTGCATCACTCATGACAGAAAGAGAAATTTCCTTTCCTTGACATATTGACTATCCCTTAAAAGTGAACTATTAAAACTTTCCGTGTTTTGATTTTTTGTTTGGCGTTTTTGCGTTTTGCGTTTTTGCGTTTTTTATTTATTTTATTTATTTATTTACGTTTTCCTTTTCATTTTTTTTTCCGTTTTCTGTTTTTTTAACAGTTTGCGTATTGCCTTTTTTCATTTTACGAGTTTTTTTCGCATTTTCCGATTTGTGTTTCGTTTTTCTTTTCGTTTGGATTTGCGTCTTGCATTTGCGTCGCATTTCTGTATTTTTGATTTTTTGGTTGTGTTGAAACTGCGTTTTCAGTTTTGTGTCTTGTGTTTGATGTTTTGGGTTTTCTTTTTACGTTTTGTTTACATTTACCGTTTTTTTTTTCCGTTTTTGGCCTTTTTATTTTTTGCGCGTTTTGCTTTGCATTTCGTGTTTTCCGTCTTGTTTTCATGTTTTGAGCGATTTGAGTTCTCCATTTTAATTTTGCCTTTTGAGTTTTTGTGTTTCACATACCGTTTTTTTTTTTTTTTTTTTTCGATTTTGAGTCTTGTACTTTGCGTTTCGCGTTTTCGTATTCTTTGTTTTCTGTATGCGTTTTGCGTTTTGATTTGTGTTAAACATATTTTGAATGTAAGTCTTTTTTCCCCCCCCACCCCCCACCTTAACTACTTTGTCTTTTATTTTCCCTTTTTTGTTCCTTTTTTTGTTTGATTTTTTTTTCACTTTTTCTACAAAGCCGTTAGAAAACATTACAAAACGCTCATGAACATGAATTATTGGTTATCTTAAAAGACAGAACATGCACAGCTGCGGTTGAGCATAAAATAAGTGTGTGGGTGCCTGCTTTTTACAGTGCCTGCTATTGTTCGCGTGAAAAGGAGAGCTGGAGCGGCGCGATATTTACGCTTGTGTGTGTGTGTGTGTGCTTGCGTGCGTGCACGCGCGTGCGCGTATTTGTGTTTTGTGCGCGCGTGTGTGCGCGTGTGCGTGCGTGTTTGCATATGCCTTAACTGTGCGTCTTGCCCCAAAACTACTTCATATGATATCGATGACTTTGTCTTGTTAATCTTGCTTATGCACATTTTACCCACTAGCAAAATTGTTATTGATGCACACATGTGAAGATTTCTTTTTATAGCCCGAACAGCACAAATGCAGTTTTCCTGCCTACCTTTGAGAAAATATTTTCAATTTCCAACCAAAATTCTCACTGATGGACATTCAAAGAAAAAGTGCTGAATGGTATCCACAGAGTCCGGAAATAATCATCACACGTCCATTTTTTTTACCCAAGCTTACTTCTTTTATTGCCAGTCTTGGCGTACGCTACATCTTTTCACTCAATTCAATGTTCAGTTTTTCTGCTACGGCGTGTGGAACGGTTTGTTGTTACTGTATTCAAACAGATATTCTTTAATTTGTTTTGTTTTAGCATAGAAATGATTTGTGTCAGAGGTACCATGCTTCTCCATTTCAAATCGTCTATTCCGATCAAGTCAATCCAGGTTTGTGGTAGAGCATTGTATTGAAACATGGTTATTGCCCTGTTTTGGTTTAGGTCTTGTACATCCACTAAAGTTAAAAAGCGCCTTTCCTGTTTATTGTGATGAGGCCTTTTACTCGCCATTTTTCAAAATTGAGGACCTTACTTTTATATTTGAATAACCAATTATAAAAGAGATATTGTGTACCAATATATATTTTGCAAGCATACTTCTACTTTAGTTTTGTTATCTAGGTAAGTTAATAGAACTTCTTTCCTAACATTATTTTCGATTGTAGAGATCCCTGGTATATATTTAGGAGAGAAGTTTTATTTCAAATATTTCCTCAGCTGAGGCTATTCTTTCAAAAAGGAATGAAGCACCACCATGTCTCAGATCTTTTGTTGTATAATCGTCCAATCCACTGTAGCTTTATTTTGCAATTCAATCATGTCAACTATTCTTAACCCTCCTTTATAATCTTATTTCATGACCTTTCTTTCAATCTTGCCAAAGGTTTTTCTGTTACTGTGATTTATGTAAAATTGTTAACAGTATTTCCCTTGGAAGTCCAACCGACTGCATAACATAAATAAATTGGCTGGTCAAAAATGTCTTTGTCATCACTCTTTTACCGTGTATGTCTCTTATTCCACTCTTATCATAGCTGTTTTCAGCCTACTTTCTATTTCTTTGCAAAACACAAAATGGCCAAGTTTTGTCCAATTTTTGTTGCATGTAAGTAATTCGTGATTTGAGTTTTCCGTTTTCTGTTTTTCCGCTTTGTGTTTATTTTGCATTTCATATTTTTCATTTCCGTTTTTTTTTTTTTTGTGTTTTGTTTGTTTGTTTTTGGCATTGCGTTTTTTGGTTCTTGCATTTTCCGTTTAAAGGGTTTGTATTTTGTGTTTCACGTTTTGAGTGTTTTGAGTTTGCGTTTTGATTTTTTGTGTTTAATGCTTTACGTTTTTTGTCTTTGCATTTTGCCTTTCCGTTTGTGTTTTCCGTTTTGTGTCTGCGTTTTTCACTTGGCGTTTTTTGCATTTTGTGTTTTGCGTCTTGCATTTTGTGTTTATCTTTCTTTTCTGGTTTTGCAGTTTGCGTTTTTCGCATTTTTTTTCGTTTGTTTTCTTTCTTTCTTTAATCTCTCGTTTTGTATCTCACATTTTACGTTCTATGTTTTGTGTTTTGTGTTCAGCGGGTTTGTTTGTTTTTTTTTTTTTTTTTTTTTTTTAAATACATTTTCAGTTTTGCGCTTTGCATTTTCTTTTTCACATTTTTGCTTTTTCCATTTTGTGTGTTTCCTCTTCCCACAGCGCAGGCCTCCAAGGGTGGTACAGGACTGCTCAAAGGGCAGATGGAGGCAGTGCTACTCTGGCTCCTTCCCAGCACCTTCGGGGTGTTGGCCCTGGAGAAAGGTCCAGTGACGATGAGGAAAGACCCACTGACCACAGGGAAAGTTCTGTTGACAGTGGGAAAGACTACAACTTTGGATTCTCTCTTGAAGGCACATAAACCATATGACGAAAGCTTGGCTGGAGTCTGGAGTCTTCATCTGTCCTTGGGCAGGGGTAGTGGCTCTGTAGGGTTCTCGACAGCTGGAGGGTGGTGTGGGCTCAGTCATGAAATACGGGCTGGTACTTTAAGGCTGTTATGAGTTGCATCCTGCAGTCTGATTTACCCTGCTCAGGAGCAGTTACGTCCCTTGATATCTTAATGGCGTGTCCTGCGCGTGCCTGCAACACAGCACAGACCTCCAAGGGTGGTACAGGACTGCTCAAAGGGCAGATGGAGGCAGTGCTTCTCTGGGTCCTCCACAGTACCTTCAGGTGTGTTTCTTTTTCCGTTGTTTTCGCGTCTTTGTTTTGGGTTTTGCGTGCTTTTTTTTCAATCGTTTGTTTTTTTTGCTTATTTTGCAGTTTGCGTTTTTATTTTGCAATTGCGATATTCGTTTTACGTGTTTTTGTTTTTTTTTTTTTTGCGACTTGCGTCTAGGTTTTTTGCGTCTCTGTTTTGTGTTTACTGTTTTACATTTTGCGTGCAGACGGGGGTGGGGGGGGGGGGGGGGGGGGGGGGGGGGAAGGGGGGGGGGGGGGGGGGGGGGTGGGGCGGGCGGGATGGGGGGGGGGGGGGGGGGGGGGGGGGGGGGGGGGGGGGGGTGGGGGGGGGTAATCGTTTTGACGGGGGGGGGGGGGGGGGGGGGGGGGGGGAAGAGGAAGGGGAGTTGTTTACTTCTTTTGCGTGCGATGTTTTTGGGTTTTACGAGTTCTGTCTTTTCTTTTTTGTGTTGTGTTTTGCGTTAACCGATTCCTTTCGCATTTTGCCTTTTCATTTTTGCGCGTATTGTTTTGCATTTCGTGTTTTGTGTAATTTTTTTTTTTTCTTTTTCCCCTCTTGCTTTTGCGTTTGAGTGTATTTTTTTTTTCTCTTGCCTTGAGTTTATTTTTTGCGTTTTGAGTTTTCTATTCTTTGTTTTCCGTTTTTTGTTTTCCGCTTTGTGTTTGTGTCTTGCATTCGTATTTTCCCCCCCCCCCCCCCCCCCCCCCCCCCCCCCCCCCCCCCCCCCCCCCCCCCCCTCCGCGTTTTGGGGGGTTTGTCTTGTGTTTGGCGTTTTGCAGTTTGTTTTTTTTAAGTAGTTTTCTGCGCATTATGCCCGTTTATCTTTTGCTTTATTTTATTATTATTATTTTTTTTTTTCAATTCTATGATTTGCGCCTTGAGTTTCGTATACGTTTTGTATTTTGCGTTTCTTTCCTGGCCTAAAGCGTTTTGATTTTTACCCTTTGGGTTGTACGTTGCCTTTTTTTGTGTTTTGTGCTTTGCATTTTTGCGATTCATCGCGTTCTTTGTTTTGTGTTTTGCGTGTTGTGTTTTGCATATGTTTTACGTTTTGCGTCAGTGTTTTGCAATTTGTGCCTTTAGCGTTTTTTCCGTTTTTTTGTTGGTTGGTTTCCCCTCTCTGACGATGAAAGATCTGTCTGGGCAAAAGGATTGGAAATTCAACCTAATTCAGCCCACCACCAAAACCACTTAATGGCTTTCTCTTGATGTTGTGAAGGGTTACAGACACCTTGATGTGGAGAGATTCTTTAGGAAACTTCCTTGGATGGCGACACTCGAAAACATATCCAGCCCCCACCAGAACAGAACTCTGACATTCCCTCAACCGTTTCAAAATCCCAGTGCTCCACAAACCACCCTCCAATAAATCCAACGAAGTTGAATTGTACATGCAAAAAAAGACATCAGCCAAATCAAATCCACACCTGTCCCACATTGTAACCTTCACAACATCAACAGAATGCCCTCACATGGTTAAGTGAATGAAACATGGTCACGAAAACAGGGCACAAGGATAGTGCAGTTGCCTGGGACAAACTGAACTGAACATAACAAAAGCACAAATTAACTGTCAAACACAAGTTTTACACACCATTCACATCACTCTCCCACACCATTCACAACATCACTCTCGCCTTCTTTGCAATCTGAAGCGATCAAAGCTAAGTGCATTTTCATTATTTTGTCCGTCTTTGTTTCACTTGAGGAAAACCCTATGAGGTCGAAACGTGTTGTGTGTTGTCTTGTGACTCGTTTGTCCACGTTTCTCTGGGCGGTTAGTGACATTTATTTAAGATTTGGTTAGATTTCCGCCTGCAGTCGTTTCACTTTGCATCCAAGGGTGGTACAGGACTGCTCAAAGGGCAGATGGAGTCAGTGCTTCTCTGGGTCCTCCACAGTACCTTCAGGTGTTTCTTTTTCCGTTGTTTTCGCGTCTTGTGTTTTGGGTTTTGCGTTTTTTTTTTCAATCGTTTGTTTTGCCTTTTGCTTATTTTGCAGTTTGCGTTTTTATTTTGCAATTGCGATATTCGTTTTACGTGTTGGTTTTTTTTTGCGACTTGCGTCTGAGGTTTTTGCGTCTCCTGTTTTGTGGCCAGGAACAACAAAAAGCACAAACAAAAGTTTGTACACACCCATTCACAACTTCACGCCTGCACACACCACCACAAAACCCAATCAAAGAAGAAATCAAACCTGTCTATTTATAACAAGGACACAATGGTACCCTGGGACAAAACTGCACATAGAAGCACAAAAGCAACTGTCAAACACAAATTTTACACACCAATCACAACATCACTCTCCCACAACACCAGAAACTCATTGCAAAACTCAAAGAAGAAACCAAAACCTGTCTATGTCCTCTCTGTCTAGACTTTCCCCAACCCATAATCCATACCCCATGCCACATCTAACCACCACCACCACCTTGTCTACTGCATCCCTGAGAATCTTCCCTTCTCTGACCAGGCAAAAAGATTGATGCTCAACCCAATTCAGCCCACCACCAATAAAACACCAGAACCACCTTGATGGTGGCACTCAAAAACATACCAGACCCCACCCGCACAGAACGCTGACATTTTCACTCAGCAGTTTCAAATCCCAGTGCTCCGCAAACCACCCTGCGACAAATCCAGCGCTACATAAAAGTATGTAAAAAAAAAAAAAAAAAAAAAAAAAAAAAAAAAAATCAGCACAATCAAATCCAAACCTGTCCTACATTGTAACCTTTCACACATCATCAACAGAAAACCCTTAAATGGTTAAGGGAACGACAGGACAGAGCCATCAAGCCAGCAGACAATGGTTGTGCACTTGTAGCCTGGGACAAAACTGCGCATAACAAAAAGCGCAAAAGCAACTGTCAAACACAAATTTTTACACACCATTTCACAACTTCACCCCTCCTGCACTCAGTCGCACCATTTTGAAACTGAACTTTCTAATGATACTGTCTGTCGTGTTGTATTTCACGTCACGTCTTGCTTTATGTGTGCTGGTGAAACGCTGTAAGCCATTGATTGTTAATAATTATCATGCCTACAACCTTTGCTCCAAATTCAGACAGCTCATCCATATATACAACCACTGTAGCTAGACCAAACAAAATAAACAAACTATTCACCCTGACCATTCAGTCTCCGCAACACACAAACCTGACCCCACTTGCTGCATCTGATAACCACCACCACCTCGTGTACTGCACCCCTGAAAATCTTCCCCTCTCTGACGATGAAAGATCTGTCTGGGCAAAAGGATTGAAATTCAACCCAATTCAGCCCACCACCAAAAACCACCTTCATGGCTGATGTTGTGAAAGGTTACAGACACCAGAACCACCTTGATGTGGAAAGATTCTTTAGGAAACTTCCTTGATGGTCACACTCGAAAACGTACCCAGCCCCCACCACCAAACAGAACTCTGACATTTTCACTCAACTGTTTTCAAATCCCAGTGCTCCACAAACCACCCTCCAAACAAATCCAGTGAATCTTAAATAAATGTCAGCGAGCCGCCCAGAGAAACGTGGACAAACGAGTCACAAGACAACACACAACGCGTTTGATTCAACGCCTTCTTCCTTGCGCTGAACTCAGATGCAATCTGAAGCGATCAAAGCTAAGTGAATTTTCGCTATTTTTTTCGTTTTGTTTCACCTTATGAAGACCTATGAGGTTGGAACACGTTGTGTGTTGTCTTGAGACTCGTTTGTCCACGTTTCTCTGGGCGGTTTGCTGACATTTATTTAAGATTTGTTTAGATTTCCGCCTGCAGTCGTTTCACTTTGCAACTAAATCCAGCCAAGTTGAATTGTACATTAAGCAATGCAAAAAAGACACCAGCCAAATCAAATCCAAACCTTTCACAATCAATCAACAAAATGCCCTCACATGGTCAAGTGAATGATAGGACACAGTCATGAAACCAGGACACAATGGTAGCCTGGGACAAACTGCACATAACAAAAGCACAAAAGCAACTGTCAAACACAAATTTTTACACACCATTCACAACATCACTCTCCCACAACTCCGGAAACTCATTGCAAACTCAAAGAAGAATTCAAACCTGTCTATCCCCTCTCTGTCTACATTTTGCAATGACCCCACTACCACATCTGACCACAACCACCACCTTGTCTACTGCATCCCTGAGAATCTTCGGTCAGGGCAAAAGGATTGATACTACTCAACCCAATTCAGCTCACCACCAATAAGTACCAGAACCACCTTGATGGTGGCACTCAAAAACATACCAGGCCCCCACCCGCACAGAACCCCGACATTTTCACTCAACAGTTTCAAATCCCAGTGCTCCGCAAACCACACTCCGACAAATCCAGCGCTACATAAAAGTATGTGAAAAAAAAGACATCAGCACAATCAAATCCAAACCTGTCCTACATTGTAACCTTCCACATCTGATCCCCACCACCACCTCGTGTACTGCACCCTGAAAAATCTTCCCCTCTCTGACGATGAAAGATCTGTCTGGGCAAAAGGATTGAAATTCAACCCAATTCAGCCCACCACCAAAACCACCTTCATGGCTTTCTGTTGATGTTGTGAATGGTTACAGACACCAGAACCACCTTGATGTGGAAAGATTCTTTAGGAAACTTCCTTTGATGGTCACACTCGAAAACGTACCCAGCCCCCACCAGAACAGAACTCTGACATTTTCACTCAACTGTTTCAAATCCCAGTGCTCCACAAACCACCCTCCAAACAAATCCAGCGAATCTTAAATAAATGTCAGCTAGCCGCCCAGAAAAACGTGGACAAAAGAGTCACAAGACAACACACAACGCGTTTGATTCAACGCCTTCTTCCTTGCGCTGAACTCAGATGCAAACTGAAGCGATCAAAGCTAAGTGAATTTTCTTTTTTTTTTCGTTTTTGTTTCACCTGATGAAGACCTAAGAGGTCGAAACACGTTGTGTGTTGTCTTGTGACCTGTTTGTCCACGTTTCTCTGGGCGGTTTGCTGACATTTATTTAAGATTTGTTTAGATTTCCGCCTGCAGTCGTTTCACTTTGCAACTAAATCCAGCCAAGTTGAATTGTACATTAAACAATGCAAAAAAGGCACGCCAAAGCCAAATCAAATCCAAACCTTTCACAACATCAACAAAATGCCCTCACATGGTTAAGTGAATGATAGGACACAGTCATGAAACCAGGACACAATGGTAGCCTGGGACAAACTGCACATAACAAAAGCACAAAAGCAACTGTCAAACACAAATTTTACACACCATTCACAACATCACTCTCCCACAACTCCGGAAACTCATTGCAAACTCAAAGAAGAATTCAAACCTGTCTATCCCCTCTCTGTCTACATTTTGCAATGACCCACTACCACATCTGACCACAACCACCACCTTGTCTACTGCATCCCTGAGAATCTTCGGTCAGGGCAAAAGGATTGATACTCAACCCAATTCAGCTCACCACCAATAAGTACCAGAACCACCTTGATGGTGGCACTCAAAAACATACCAGGCCCCCACCCGCACAGAACCCCGACATTTTCACTCAACAGTTTCAAATCCCAGTGCTCCGCAAACCACACTCCGACAAATCCAGCGCTACATAAAAGTATGTGAAAAAAAAAGACATCAGCACAATCAAATCCAAACCTGTCCTACATTGTAACCTTCCACATCTGATCCCCACCACCACCTCGTGTACTGCACCCCTGAAAATCTTCCCCTCTCTGACGATGAAAGATCTGTCTGGGCAAAAGGATTGAAATTCAACCCAATTCAGCCCACCACCAAAACCACCTTCATGGCTTTCTGTTGATGTTGTGAATGGTTACAGACACCAGAACCACCTTGATGTGGAAAGATTCTTTAGGAAACTTCCTTTGATGGTCACACTCGAAAACGTACCCAGCCCCCACCAGAACAGAACTCTGACATTTTCACTCAACTGTTTCAAATCCCAGTGCTCCACAAACCACCCTCCAACAAATCCAGCGAATCTTAAATAAATGTCAGCTAACCGCCCAGAAAAACGTGGACAAAAGATTCACAAGACACACACACACAACGCGTTTGATTCAACGCCTTCTTCCTTGCGCTGATCTCAGATGCAAACTGAAACGATCAAAGCTAAGTGCATTTTCGTTATTTTTTTCGTTTTTGTTTCACCTGATGAAGACCTAAGAGGTCGAAACACGTTGTGTGTTGTCTTGTGACCTGTTTGTCCACGTTTCTCTGGGCGGTTTGCTGACATTTATTTAAGATTTGTTTAGATTTCCGCCTGCAGTCGTTTCACTTTGCAACTAAATCCAGCAAAGTTGAATTGTACATTAAACAATGCAAAAAAGACATCAGCCAAATCAAAATCCAAACCTTTCCCACATTGTAACCTTTCACAACATCAACAGAATGCCCTCACATGGTTAAGTGAATGATAGGACACAGTCATGAAACCAGGACACAATGGTAGCCTGGGACAAACTGCATATAACAAAAGGGACAAAAGCAACTGTCAAACACAAATTTTACACACCATTCACAACATCACTCTCCCACAACTCCGGAAACTCATTGCAAACTCAAAGAAGAATTCAAACCTGTCTATCCCCCTCTGTCTACATTTTGCAATGACCCCACTACCACATCTGACCACAACCACCACCTGAGAATCTCCCCTCCCTGACCATGTAGATCTGTCCGGGCAAAAGGATTGATACTCAACCCAATTCAGCTCACCACCAATAAGTACCAGAACCACCTTGATGGCGACACTCAAAAACATACCAGGCCCCCCCACCCGCACAGAACCCCGACATTTCACACTCAACAGTTTCAAATCCCAGTGCTCCGCAAACCACCCTCTGACAAATCCAGTGCTACATAAAAGTATGTGAAAAAAAAAGACATCAGCACAATCAAATCCAAACCTGTCCTACATTGTAACCTTCCACAACATCTGATCACCACCACCACCTCGTGTACTGCACCCCTGAAAATCTTACCCTCTCTGACGATGAAAGATCTGTCTGGGCAAAAGGGCTGACATTCAACCCAATTCAGCCCACCACCAATAAATACCAGAACCACCTTGATGTGGAAAGATTCTTAAGGAAACTTCCTTGCATGGCGACACTCCATAACATACCCAGGCCCACACCAGCACAGAAACTTTTTCACTCAACTGTTTCAAATCCCAGTGCTCCGCAAACCACCCTCCAACAAATCCAGTGAAGTTGAATCCTACATTAAACAATGCAAAAAAGATAGCCAAATCAAATCCAAACCTGTCCAACATTGTAATCTTTCACAACATCAACAGAAAGCTTTCAAATGGTTAAGTGAATGACAGGACATAGTCATGGAACCAGGAGACAAGGGTGGTGCACTTGTGGCCCGGGACAAACTGCACATAACAGAAGCACAAAAGCAACTGTCAAACAACTTTTTACACACAACCCACATCACACCTTCCACAACACCAGAAACTCATCGCAAACTCAAAGAAGAAATCAAACCTGTCTAACTCCCTCTCTTTCTAGACTTTGCTTCATTTTCCACCCTCAGTTACTCCGTTTTTAAACTGAAACTTTTCATGAGACCGTTTGTCGTGTTGTATTTCACGTCACGTCTTTGCTTCATGTGTGCTGGTGAAACGCTGTAAGCCATTTCTCATTCTCATTGTCTATTTGATTCAGATTTTGATTTTGATTTCCACTGTCCCTCATTCCATTTTGCTTCACATCCATTCCTAGCTATGCACTTGCAATCATCATACATTATTTTTTATTCCAACTCTTCTTGGTCCCACTACCTGCTCGACAACAACTAACACCACAACACAATGCCAGCAGCCCAAATTTTCTCCCGTACTCATGTCAGCTTCTGCAAGTGCATTCAGTTTCTACCACCCAGCATCCAGCCATTTCAACTAGGCTATGCCAAAACAGTTTCAGAAAACGAAATTAGCATCCCACCTACACTTTCAGAAAACCAAATCAGCATCCCACCTCAACTTTCTTAAACAATGCCTTACACTACACATCACTTCTCATGGCTTCTCACTTTCACACACACCCACCCAACCTCAGTAACACAGTAACACCACTCTCATCACTACCACCACAATGATTCTCTTCCAGCCAGCCACAAATTCACGTTGCCACATATAAAACCAGTTCAGTTCAGTTAATACAGTTCAACCTTCTCCAACATTTCAAACAACAAACCATAACTATTAAATTGTTCGTCTTTGCATTTGTCTGACTTTATTCAAGTTTAAAACGCTGTGTTCCAGTCTTGAATAAAAATTACTCTGTGTTGTGGACCACTTGTTTACTGTTCATTATTATCATGCCTACAGCCTATGCTCCAAACTCAGACAGCTCATCCATATATACAACCACTGCAACTAGACCAAACAAAAAACACACAACTATTTGCCCTGACCATTCAGTCTCCCCAACGCACAATCCTGACCACAGTACCGCATCTGATCACCACCACCACCTCGTGTACTGCACCCCTGAAAATCTCCCCTCTCTGACGATGAAAGATCTGTCTGGGCAAAAGGATTGAAATTCAACCCAATTCAGCCAACCACTAAAACCACCTTCATGGCTTTCTGTTGATGTTGTGAAAGGTTACAGACACCAGAACCACCTTGATGTGGAAAGATTCTATAGGAAACTTCCTTGGATGAAGACACTCGAAAACATACCCAGCCCCCACCAGAACAGAACTCTGACATTTTCACTCAACCGTTTTAAATCCCAGTGCTCCACAAACCACCCTCCAACAAATCCAGCAAAGTTGAATTCTACATAAAAGTATACATCAGCACAATCAAATCCAAACCTGTCCCACGTTATAACCTTTCACAACATCAACAGAAACCCCTCAAATGGTTAAGGGAACGACAGGACATAGTCATCAAGCCAGCAGACAAGGGTGGTGCACTTGTGGCCTGGGACAAACTGCACATAACAAAAGTGCAAAAGCAACTGTCAAACACAAAATTTTTACACACCATTCACAACTTCACCCCTCCCACAAAACCAGAAACTCATCGCAAACCCAATCAAAGAAGAAAGCAAACCTGTCTAACTCCCTCTCTTTCTAGATTTTACTTCATTTTCCGCACTCAGTCACTTCATTTTGAAACTGAACTTTCTAATGATACTGTCTGTCATGTTGTATTTCACGTCACATCTTTGCTTTATGTGTGCTGGTGAAACGCTGTAAGCCATTTCTCATTTTCATTGTCCATTTGATTCAGATTTTGATTTCCATTGTCCCTCATTCCATTTTGCTTCACATCCATTCCTAGCTATGCACTTGCAATCATCATTCGTTATTTTCAATTCCCCAGCTCTTCTTGGTCCCACTACCTGCTCAACAACAACTAACACCACAACACAATGCCAGCAGCCCAAATTTTCTCCCGTACTCATGTCAGCTTCTGCAAGTCCATTCAGTTTCTACCATCCTACCACTACCACATCAGATCACCACCACCACCTTGTCTACAGCAACCCTGAAAATCTTCCCCTCTCTGATGATGAAAGATCTGTCTCGGCAAAAGGACTGACATTCAACCCAATTCAGCCCACCACCAATAAATACCAGAACTACCTTGATGTGGAAAGATTTTTCAGGAAACTTTGATGGATGGCGACACTCAAAAACATACCCAGCCCCCACCAGCACAAAACTGTGACATTTTCACTCAACTGTTTCAAATCCCAGTGCTCCACAAACCACCCAATCCAGCAAAGTTGAATTCTACATTAAACAATGCAAAAAAAGACAGCCAAATCAAATCCAAACCTGTCCCACATTGTAAACCTTTCACAACATCAACAGAAAGCCCTCAAATAGTTAAGGGAACAACTGGACATAGTCATCAAGCCAGCGGACAAGGGCGGTGGCTGGGATAAGGGTGGTGCAGTAGACAAGGGTGGTGCTGTAGATAAAGGGTGCAGACAAGGGTGGTGCCTGGGACAAGGGTGGTGCAGCAGACAAAGATGGTGCTTGGGACAAACAACTGTACATAACAGAAGCAGAAAAACTGTCAATCACAAATTTCTACATACCACTCACAAACATCACCCCTCCCACAACACCAGAAACTCATCACAAACTCAAAGCAGAAATCAACTCAACAACCTTTTGACCACAGCCAAACCCCTGATCATCATAGTCCCGTCAACAGCAGAGGTTATCTCAGGACTGTCACCACGTTCCAAACTACCACGTATATATGTTAAAAAAGGATTAAAAGCAAAACCTCTCCCAACCCATTAAAAACAGATTAAAAGAACCTATCCTAGGATAAAAAAAACCACGTTGAAATAAGATAAGACAAACGTTGCCCACAGCCCAGCCGACCGCAAAGGGCCACACCAGGGCCGTCACCACGTTAAAAACAACCCACAAGGCAGTCATTCACACAATTCTGTAAAATACGTCCAAAAACACATCCAAAAGTTTGTAAAAAATCTTTCCACTGTAAAATCTCAGATCCGATGAAAAATGTTAATCTCTTTCAAGAACTCAAAGATCGTGTCAGGCGGAACATCTCTGAACAAGATTTTCATGGAATCTGCTGTAAAATGTTTGTGTCTCACATCGTGCAAGTCCCAACACTCCAAAAGAATATGTTTCATTGTGAGTGGAACATGACATGGAATGCACCATGGAGCTTCTTCACCCTTTAAAAGGTACGAATGGGTAAAATACGAATGGCCAGTGTGTGCAGCCGGCACAGAACTGTTTCTTCTTTACGACCACCAGACGAAGGTGGGAGGAACTCCTTTAGGGTTTGGACAGATCTGAAAGAGTTTGTTATCCGTCTGTGTATTCCAATCCTCCTGCCAGAGGTCTCTGACATAATCGTTAATTTTGGGTTTCAGATCTGAGCAGGGGATAGGTGTGTTTGACAGATTCTCTCTTGTGGCATTCTTGGCCAAACGATCAACCATTTCATTCCCTCCGATGCCAACATGACCGGAACCCAAGCCAGAATAATATTGTAACCCTCCACTTTCAACTTGGTCAAAAGTTCGAAAAAGTGTAAGAGTTCGGGATGCTGAAGGTTTCGGCCGGCTATGGCCTCCAAAGCTGACAGTGAATCCGACAGAACCAGGAAGTCCCTCTTCGTAGACTGCGAGATTATCCTCAATGCCAGAACCAGAGCTGTAAGTTCAGCAGAGTAAGCAGAAGCGTCCGAATGAATATGTTCCAACCGTATTTGAGAAGGAGCACCAGGGCAATAGGCTGCACAGGCCACTCCATCTTCAGACTTGGAACCGTCAGTGAAAATTTTCTGATAGGATGGGAATTCTGAACAAAGGTCAGCATACAACGCCTTGTATGCCAGAGAGCTGGTGGACTCTTTGCAAAAAGCTGCAAGATCAAAACGAACCTCTGGGTGTGAAAAAGGTCCACGGAGGTTGATCTGGAAACTTGGAAAAATCGGACACAACTCCTAGGTCTAGACCTGCATTCCGCGCGTGAGGCTGCATACGAAGACCAAACGGCGCAATACAGTTAGGGTTGTTTTCAAATTTGCTTTGGAACTGAGGGTCAAAGACACAGTCATAGGCAGGGTTCTCCGGTTCCGAGAGCAGTCTGATATAATAGTTCAGAGACAGTTTCAGCCTGCGGTTGGACAGTGAGGGCTCACCTGCCTCTGCGTACAGGCTGTACACAGGGGTGGTGCGGAATGCTCCAAGACAGAGACGAAGACCCTGATGGTGAACTGGGTCTAGGACTTTTAGATACGAGGCTCTAGCGGCGCCGTAAATAATGCTGCCGTAGTCCAACTTGGATCGAACTAACGCCCTGTAAAGATGGAGAAGTGTGCGTTTGTCTGCACCCCAATCCGTATGAGCCACTACACGGAGGATATTCATGGCTTTGAGGCACGATGTTTTCAACTTCTGAATATGGGCTTTAAAATTTAACTTTTGGTCAAAGGTAACACCCAAAAATTTGGCTTCTGTGACAGCAGGATTTGAGCCTTATCTATGAAAATTTCTGGTGGTGGAAAAAGTTGTCTGAAATTGTGAAAGTGAATGCACTCTGTTTTAACGGATGAAAACTTGAACCCATTTTCGACTGCCCACTGTTGGATTTTATAAACACACAACTGGAGTTGGCGCTGTACACCAGCGAATGATTTCCCAGATGCATAAAGGGCGAAATCATCCACAAAAAGAGAGCAATCTGAACCTTGGTTGACAAACTGACAATTTCGTTTATTTTTATACTAAACAGGGCTGGAGAAAGGATACTGCCTTGTGGAACACACCATTTCCTGCTTATGAATTTCTGATAATGTTGTCCCCACACGGGACCTGGAAGGATCTGTCTGCCAAAAACTGCTGTATGAACACTGGGAGATTGCCACGGAAGCCCATCCGATGGAGGTCTGACAGGATTCCATACTTCAATCTGATTAAATGGTCCATGGTAGAGTGATGCTTTCTAAAACCACACTGTTCCATGGCTAAAAGCCCATCAGTTTCCAATTTCCACATGAGCCTACCATTTACCATTTTTTCCATCACTTTACAAACACAGCTCGTTAAG
>JADBJO010025670.1:0-10000 GCA_016801955.1 Conus betulinus
ATAGGAGATCTGGTTGATTTTAAAACTTCCTGTTACCGTATATAGGAATTCTGATTATATATAGTATATATATAATTATAGTATAGTATGAGAGATCGTCATTGTCGTGTACATCATCATCATAAGTCATTAATTCGTTGTCGTCGTCTGTCGTCGTTTTCGTGTCGTCGTCGTCGGTCTTCGTCTCGTTCGTCGTATAATTATAAACACCACGATCATATACCTCATTAGTCCTCAGATTGTTACAGCATAACATTACATTAAGCAACAGTCATATACCCCGTTCAATTATCATAATATCGAGGCATTAGAATGCATGTATTGTGGTGTGTGTGTGTGTGGGTGTGTGTGGGTGGTGTGTTGTGTGTGTGTGTGTGTGTGTGTGTGTGTGTGCGGGTGTGTGTGTGCGTGAACCATTAGATTGTCTTTTGTTCATGCATGTAACTGAGAAATTCCCTTTCAGAATCACGATTCAAAGTAGATAATGGTGTGGGCAGGTATAAGAGGAGGTGTGAGGTCAGTGTGGGAGCAGCGTTGTGACCAACGAGGTATGGCACCTGAAGATGCGGACAGGAACGGAAAGAGCATCACCTAGACCTCTCTTTAAAGCAACCATCATTGCATTTCTCATCATCACCCCTATTTCGCTCTATTTTGGTTGTCAATCGCGCTGCGCGCGAGAGCTCGCTCTCGAGCTGCACATAAGCACACACCCACACATCACGCGAATACACAGTCACACACATGAACAACGACAATACACACAGTACGCACTACACCACATATACACACGTGTGCATACACACACACAACACCACACACACACACGCGCGCGCGCGTCCGCAGGCGCAAAACACACACACACACACATACACGACTACACACAACACACACAGCACACTCAACACACACATTACACACACATACACACCACCACGCACACAGTAACACACACACACCCCACACAACAGAGAGAGAGGAGAAGCAGTGATGCGATCTGAGGTGAGTTCTTCTATAGATGAGGTGAAGAGAGCGAGAGAGGAGACGGGCGGAAGGAAGAGGCTAGAGATGAGAGAGGGGAATTTGAGTGTGGAGGATAAGTCGAGAGGGGAGAAGCTGAGTGCTGAGGAGAGAGACTAGGCTGAGAGGGGAGGTAGGAGATGCCTGGTGAGCTGAGGAATGAGAGAGAGAGTTCGGATGACTTGCTATAGTATTTCTCTTTCTCTCGCCATCCTTACCCTTCCTGGCCCCAGTTACGTTTCACCGTTGCGTTCCCGATTGTCTTTCAGACATAGCACATTGCGCTCTTGGATCTGAAGATTAAACGACGTTAAATGAAAGACCGTTTTCAGTGGAAGCGGAGACACATTTCTCCTTGCCACACTGGAATTTAGCGACAGGCGGCTTGCAGAAACCAAAAGGGGAGAATAAAAACAGAAAAGAGCTGGAGGTGGTCCATTTTCACACCGGATAGCACAAACGTTTCAATGGTAATGAGCCATTAGGATTATGCAGGAAATTGATTGGTCAGTTACATGGAGTCCTGCTGCGTTTGTATTGCCGTTTTTTTTCGTTTTGTCTTGTTTTGTTTTTGTGTTCATTTTTAGCTCAAATGTTGAACAACGATCGTGACGTGGGGGGACGGGGGAGGGGGGGGGGTGGTCCTCTTTTTTCTTCATTTGCATAGGCTTTGTTTACCTTGGTCTGTTGTTTTGTTGTGTTGTTGTTGTTGTTGCGTTGTGGGGAGAGATCAGCTTTACATTGACGTGTTTTGCTTTTTCTTCATTGCCTAGCCAGTGCATAGGTCCATTATATGATTTAGAGGACGTATGTTTAACATGTGTGCATGTGTTTCTAGAGCTGAAGGAAGGATACGAAGAGAGAGACAGAGACAGACAGAGAGAGACAGACAGACAGACAGACAGACAGAGACAGAGAGCAGCCAGCCAGAGAGGAGAGAGAGATACAGGAGAGCCAGAGAGCCAGAGACAGAGAGCCAGCCAGAGAGCAGAGGAGAGAGAGAGAGTGAAGAGGAGAGAGGAGAGAGAGAGGAGAGAGGAGAGGCGAGATGAAGAGAGAGAGTACAGGGAAAAGATATACGTCAGTTTTAACTTAAAGGCCTCCTTTTCATTTCCTCTTCCAAAATAGAGATGTATTATGGAATAATCGATGTCTTTCCATACCCAAATGAAACCACCACCACCTCTTGTCTCTGTCTGTCTGTCTGTCTGTCTGTCTGTCTGTCTGTCTGTCTCTCTCTCTCTCTCGTCCCTCTCTCCTCCTCCTCTCTCTCTCTCTCGCTCTCTCCTCTCTCTCTCTTCTCTCTCTCTCTCTCTTGCTCGCTTGCTCGATCTCCTATTTTCAGAAGTTTAGAATGGCTCATTGAAAATTACCATGCACAGTAGCCCGTGGCAGCATGTTGTTGATCTTTTTGTTTATGATCACAGTGCCTGATGATTTATGGCCGAGATTTGAAATGATGTGTGGAGGGAAGGAGGGGAGGGAGGGAGAAACAGAGACAATAAGAGAGGAAAGAGACAGAGACAGACAGACAGAAAGGTCATTGTCCTGTTCATGCGCGTCTAATGATGAGCTTGCGCCATGTGTGAGCGTGCGGATTTATTTGCGGTGCAGTGTGAGAGGCATTAGAGTGTGCGTGTACATGCGTTGCGTGCACGCATGGTAGCGTGTTTTGTCGTATATGGGGGATTGAAGGGGACTTAAATCTCTATCGCTGACGCCATAATTCAGTGCCAGGGGGAGGGAAGGGGAGGGTGGGGAGGGGGAAATTGATACCCTACCTATCGACTTCCCATAGTTCAGAATTACAAGCGTGCCGGCACACACATTGAGCCAAACACCACAAAAGCCTTCTAAGGTGGTGGCAAAGCATTGAGGGGAAATGGTGTTTCCAGTTGCCTATGTTTGTTGATGTTGTTGTTGTTGTTGTTGCCCACCGCTGCAGCAGCTGCTGCTCCTGATGATGATTATGATTATGATAGCTATATGATAGTTATTGATGGTGAAGTTGGTGACGTAGGTTTTATATGTTTTGTTGTTTTTGTTTTTGTTTTTTTTTTTTCGATTTGTTTTTTTTTTTTTTTCATTTTCAGATGAATGTGTGGAAATAATAGTGAAATGGATTTATAGATGCCTGATACTCGTTATTGTTGATGTGGGTGGTGAGTAGTAGATAGGATTTT
Source organism: Conus betulinus (assembly GCA_016801955.1). Taxonomy (NCBI): domain Eukaryota; kingdom Metazoa; phylum Mollusca; class Gastropoda; order Neogastropoda; family Conidae; genus Conus; species Conus betulinus. Next base: position 3,204 of record JADBJO010025670.1, read on the forward strand.
TTTTTCAGATTTTAAAGATTCTAATGGGGGGGGGTGAGGGGGCGGGGGGGAGAGGCGGAGGAAGTGGTGGAGCTACACATATGCCGAATTCTCCAAGTGGGACCTCTCTTCTATAAAGGTGTGTGTGGTGGTGATAGATAGATAGTGTGTGTGTGTGTGTGTGTGTGCGCGCACAGCGCGCGTATGTGTGTGTTGTGTGTGTGTGTGTGTGTGTGTGTGTGTGTGTGTGGTGGTGTGCGTGTGCCTGTGTGTGTGTGTGTGTGTGTGTGTGTGTGCTTGTGTGCGAGTATGTGTTGTGTTTTGTGTGTGTGTTGTGTGTGTGGTGTGTGTGTTGTGAAGAGAGACAGACAGAAAGACAGAGAGACAGACATACAGGGAGATTGAAGTTATATATGTTTCCTTATCTTTCCCTTTGTCTGTCTGTTTTGTCAGTATTTCTCTTTCTGTCGTGAAAAAGTAATCTGCTGGAAAAAGAAAAACACAAACGCACTCTCCTTCTGTCATGATTCTCTTTTCCAACACTTCCCTCTTTTATGTTGGACTCACTTGTCTTGTGCAAACTTGTGTCTTTCGTCCCCCCGCCCCCTTAATGATTTCTTTCTTTATGAATTCTTTTTTACTTATCTACTTCTTGTCTTTGATTTGCCATCAGCTCTTCAGGAAATGAAGAGGTATTTCAGTGATATATTTATACCTGATCAAACGGAGTAAGGCCATCGGCGGCGCAGTATTTCTCCTACGGACAGGTCGGGAAGACCTGCCGATCTGTTCTTCTGTGATGACTGGCATCCTCCCATAGACTTCTCTCTGATCGTGGCTGCCTATAGCGCTCTCTGACTGTGCAGATGAAAAAGGAGGACGGTACACGTTTCTTTGATCTACCGTCTGGCGAGCTGGCTTATGAGGAAAGGTATATTGCTATCTCTTATGCGTTGTGCTTCAGCGAGGATGCTTTAGGAATTTTGTATGTGTTTTTTAGATGTATAATTCATTTGTTTATATTTTTCATAGTGGGTCCTTGATCCTCCTATTTTTTTCCCTTGAGCTTTTTTTTTTCAAGAGTATCTCACACACACTCATCATGCAAAGTTTTTGTATTTGTCTACAGATGGACCATTCGCGCATTAATTCTGATACATAATTTTGATAATCATCTTATTGATCTACGTTATTATATTCCATGTATTCACTGAAACACATTGTCGAAACCACAGCCACTAGCAAAACGACAAGTGTTGTCATATTATTACTCCTCCACCATTAACTACCACGACTAAAACGACCACCACTACACTACAACCAGTAGCAAAAAAAAATTCTCCCTTAATTAACCAATCAGTGATGTATAGCAAGAAACACCCCTCCCCCTCTCCATTTTCCCTTCACACAAACGTTGCAAAACACGCTATCAGTTAGCCGACAACTTCTCGTTCAATCCGGGCAACTGGATTGCGTGCTGGAGGTGATTCAAAGCGCCGATGAGGCTGATACCTGGCCACCAAAGAGTTGATAATAGCTCCGGATTAACCTTCCTTAATTGGAAAACCTCGTATTTGTTTTGAAACGGTGCGACTCAGCCAGATGTCTCCCCCCCCCCCCCCCCCCCCCTCCCCCCCCCCCCCCCCCCCCCCCTACCCATTATCTATCCAAATCAAAGGTCTTATATGTAGGCGAAACTTCGCGCACTGACCAAACTGCGGTATTATATCGTTTGCTTCTTTGGTGTCTTAGATGTCTGTTTTTATCGAGTAGAGAAAATTGTTATGACTTTTTCTTTCCTCTGTGTAGGCCCATCTAACTATCCCCCCCAAAACAAACAAACAAAACAAACAAAAACCAGAAAACCAATAACCGCTACCACCCCCAAAAAAAAAAAAAAAAAAAAAAAAAAAGAGAGAGAAACGAAAAAAAACTGTTACAACAATGATTAGCTTTTTAGCCATCACAACAACTACCACAGCATCATACACCACCACTATCACCACAACAACACAACAACAAAATGCTGATTGACCACAAAAACAACTAGCATCATCACACTAACGAACAATATAGTAACAAATATAATCACTACCACAACAGGGTAACACCATAACAACAATTAACAATGTCGCAACAAGCACAATCACTCCCATCACGAAAACAACAGCAGCCATTACCACAGCCATCAGCGTAATCGTTAGAACGATAATGACAAAGAACACTACGATAGAAACAAAAAACGCAACAACCATCAACATCACAGAAACAACGACCACAATAACAGCCACGAGCCCAATAAGATTTCCCAACATCACAGTCCATTGCCACCACCATGACTGCCACCGCCAACAATACCAGCATCAACATCCACCCCAGAACCAGCCCACCAAGGACGGCCAATCAAGCCAAGTTCTTCCCTTTCCTGTCACCTTTCCCAAATGTCTTTCAAAGCACGGCTTAAACGAAATGTCCACTGTTGCCAACAACAACAAAGAAGGGAGTTAACCCAGATGATTGGTTGGCGTGTCAGCAGCTATTGAGGGGCTGGTGAGGATAGTGTCCGGCCGCTGGTGTGTTGCTGATGGACCAGGATCGACCTTTAACGAAATCTGAATCTGCAGCTTATACTGAAACAGGGTCACTCAAATAAAAATAGTTCCTCCATGGGAGTATTATTTATCTATTTGTCTATTTATTTACCTAATTTATTTATCTATCCATTTATTTATTTATTTATTTATTTATTTATTCATTCATTCATTTATTTATTTATTTATCTATCTGTTCGTTTATCTTTTATTTGAATAGACATGTGTGTTTGATTCTTCCTAATTATTAACTGTTTTTTTCATGATGATATTAACAGCAACAACAACATCAACACTACTATTACTACCACTACCACTACTATTACTACTACTACTACTACTATTAATGACAACAACAACTTCACCACCACCACCACCACCACCACCAACAACAACAACAACAATGATAATAGCAATGATAATAATAATAATAATAATAATGATAATGATGATGATAATGATGATAAGAGTAACATTTATGATGACGACAGCGATGATGATGATGATGATGATGATGATGATGATTCTCATCATAATAATCATCATTATTGTTATCAGCATATTTTTATCATCATCATCATCATCATCATCATTATTGTTATTTTTTTTTATTTTTACTTTGTTATTTTACATTATTGTTATTATTTTATTTTTAGTTTTTCATTATTATTATTATTATTATTATTATTATTTTTTTATTATTATTATTATAATCATCATCATCATCATCATCATTATTATTATCAACATTACCTGTTTTCCATGCGTTCTATCACCACATCCTGCAAAGTGCAAATGCAATCCTACAACACCAATCTCACATTAAACGTAGGGAAAGAAGAAGATAAAAAGAAAAGAAAATATATAAAAACGTAGTGTCTGATTCAGTGTGCGTGCGTGCGTGCGCGCGCGCGCGTGTGTGTGTGTGTGTGTGTGTGTGTGTGTGAAGTGTGTGTGTGTGAATAGTGCCGAATAGGGATTAAGTTTTATCTTATCTTTTAGAAGTGTGCTTTGATTTGATGAGTCTTAACTATCTGCGCAAAGGGTAAGGTGAGGTAAGGTAATGTTGCTTCAAGCCCAGCCGACCGCAAAGACCCATATCAAGGCTGTCACCGCCTTAAAGTCAATTCACAAATCATTCATTCACACAACTCTTGGAAATACAAAGGGGAAGCGTATGTGCAGGGGGGGGGGGGGGGGGGGGGGGGGGGGGGGGGGGGGGGGGGGACTTGTATACACACGGGGCGTTTCCTGAGAGGAGTGTAAACCAAATCTTGCCAGCACCCAGTAACAAATTAACTATGGATGTGATGTCTATGATTGATGATAACAGTGGGAAATACAGTGTTGCTAAGCCTATGATGATTATGCTGATGACTATGCTACGGCGGGTCAGGCTAACGAGGTAAGCAGGATGGGATTTGAGTATAGTGAGTTTGATGGCAGAGTGATGGATTGATTATGATATTGTCAAATGTGGTTGTTGTTGCCATCGTCGGAAGTTATTTGAAATATTGAAGAGAGATGGGAGATTTGGCCAGTTGATAATGTTGGAGAGTGGCTATGGTACAGTAGAGAGTATTATTCAACTATCAATGCAGGGGTACAGTTGGATATCTTGGCTAGTAATGTTTGACAGCTGGATCAAGGAATTGTTAACTGGTCTGGCAGTTAGCTACAAACATGTGGCACCACTTAGATGAAGTGTGGTGTATACGGGGCACATTTTGGAAGCACCAAGAAGATGGAGATTAGTTTGGGCAGTTTCGAGTGGGGATATGTATATTTCAAAAGATGTTTTACGCGTATGAAGTTTGGCTAGTGATGGCATGAAGATACTGGAGTTTGATATCCATTGTTCACCCATTTATGACAAGCATGGGATTGAGGCGATGATGGTATGAGCGACAGTGATATTGTGGTTGTAGGCTTTTGTACATTGGGCAAGGGAGTTGACCCGATGGATAACTCTATATTTGTGTACTCAGGCAGAAATTTTCCTGCTTGAGAAAAAAAAATATGATGATGATGGAAAAGCGTCTGTGTGTTGTCAGAGACTGTGGGGTCAGTCCCTACTAAGGGAAAGAATTCCATGGGACAGTTCCTGAGACTGATGTGCAGCCATGGAGTTGGAAGGGCGATTTTTACTCCTAACCGCGATGAGGTTGAGAGGGGAGGGTGCAAAGTGAAGTCATAGTGCCAACCGTGCCGTGCAGAATATTCTAGTGGGGGAGAGTATGGTAGTCATGATGGCGATATAGGGTGACACACGTAACAGTTTGTCGAGGGACAATGTCACATTAGGGGTGCTGTGTTTTCAGACAGCACCACCCCCTTTTTCCCGGTGATGTCTTAGTGTGGAGGCACCGAGCCGGAGTGCCCACGGCGGTGTGAAAGGCCTGCTACCAGAGGAGGACCCTATAGCCTGCAGCGCCTGCGACTCGGCCTTCCTTAGCCGCAGTCCGGCGGTGCCTCCCATCAGTTGTCGATCCAGTCCTGCACACGGGCGCCCCCTGCTGGCCTTCGTCGCACCCGAAAACCTGTCAACCTGTTCGCATATAGGGAGGTGCCCCAAGAGCATCTCCGGCAACTGGGGTCCCGTCAACCCCTGATTGTGTCTGGGTGAGGCAGCAGGCAGGAATCCAGCCACTCACCTAGTGCTCGGTGAATCGTCCGGTGTCCAGTGAGGTATCGGGTGTTCGACAGCGGCCCTGTTTGTACCGGACTGGGGGAGCAAGGAGCACCAGCCACCCACGCAGGAGGCTGTGTGTGAGATGTGAGGAGGAGAAATTGACGAGTCAAGTCTCAGCGCAGTCTGTGTGAGACATTGGTACAGGGTGTGGTGCCCCGCGTGATGCCCTTCAGGCGTTTGATACTGGTCCAGTGATCGGCAGTGGGTAGCACTACCGGGTTTTTCGTTGTAGTCCTCATCTTCGTCAACGTCCTCATCTCCGTCGTTGTCTTCGTATTCGTCCTCATCTTCATCTTCGTCGTCCGTTCATTTTCGTCGTCGTCTTCATGGTCGTCACCACGTTGTCAATACACGCCTCTTTTGCAAAATCTTATTTTATTGGGTGTTTTAATGCTGTCACTGTGTTGATGTAACTGTGAGATGTTCGGCTGTAAATGAATTTGGTGTGCGTGAGGTGACGTATAGTCAGTCTAGCCAGTTGGGGAGAATATAGGAGGAAAGGATTGTTAGTGTCCGTCAGTCGTCTCTCTTGTCCCCCCCCCCCCCCCCCCCCCCCCCCCCCCCCCCCCCCTTTCTAGAATCCCTCCACATCATATGTCATCCACCTGAGTCCCAGTAGTTGAGGGATTCGAACTCACTCATAGGGAGCCGGGCCGGGCCCTCTCTTGCCCACTATTTTTTTGCACAGGTGGTGATACTGTCCTGGTGTTGCAGTGTCATTCTAGATCCCTAACCCTTGCACTCAGTGGCTGGCCTCGCCTCCCTGATGCCGCGCCAGACCTGAGTGTTTCCCTTAGCGGCAGGGAAGCAATACCCTAAAGGTCTCGAGGTAGTCGCACCTTCGGTGTACTGTGAAGTAGAGTCGATAGCAGTGGTTGTGGGTTGTTTCCTATCGGCTATGGTGCTGACATGGCTGTTCATTTCTTGTTATTGTTTTTTTTCCCCCGCTTTAGTTTTAGTGGTGTGTGTGTGTGTGTATGTGTGTGTGTGTGTGTGTGTGTGTGTGTGTGTGTGTGTGTGAAAGTGTTTGGAAGTGTTATTTCTTGTTTTGTGTGTTTGTCCCAGGAAAATATAGTTATGAGGGGTGAGGGCGGCTGGACGTCCGGCTTAGCGATCGTGACCGTTTTTGAAATCCAATTTTTCTTCAATTGAAATGTGATAAAGAGACCTACTGTGTTTGAAGCCTGAACACAACTGAATATGTATTTCCATTATTTTTCAGATTGGTATTACATGCAAACAAAGTGAAATCCTCTTACTGGTGGGCTCTATGAGTTCTATTCTCACTCACTATTCTCCCACTACTTTCGCTTTTTTTCCCTGCACAGTTAATTCGCAGACAAACGCACGATTGGACCAGATGTCAGCTGCTACTGACAGTATGCGCGTGAAACCAACCACACGAGTTGTCGTGCTTTCTGGCGGCAAATGAAGTGTCAATCAGGGTGACGCCTGGCAATCACTGGGCTGATGAAGGCTTGTGATCAATCTTCCTTCACCGCAAATTCTGTTGCATTTTTACGGTGCAAGTTGTG
>JADBJO010025670.1:15000-23489 GCA_016801955.1 Conus betulinus
CATGTATCTTCATCATCCTCATCCTCATTGATCAGCATAAAAAAATGTGTCAGAAGCAGTGACTCTTCATGCCCTGCTCTCATGGTGACCTCAGTTTCGATATCCTCTCCAATTCTATGGCATTGGTTTGATTCTGTCTGGGTCACCTGTATCGGCAAATTCATGGGGGCTGTCGTTTGACAGATTGGTGACGCCCTCTGGAGGGAGAGCTCACTCACGCCGGCTCCGTAACTAAGCAATATTGTTGTCGTCAGTAGGGGGCTTAGTAGGTGGTGTCCTGCGTGTGTTGGATCCGAACAGGCGCCACTGAATACCACTGAAGTGACTCTGCAGCAGTACAGTGTCTCCTCTGGTGGGGTTGCCTCTTGACGACTTGACATTGACTGCACTATGTGGATTGCCGGTGCCGGGGCTGTGTCGGATTGGGTCGGGCTGTGGCTGTGGACTGGGAATCGGAATGAGGGGGGGGGGGGTATCTGCAATGCCATTGAAGTGGCACAAAAGATGATACAGCCAACAACAAAAAAATTAAAAAGATTATAAATAACTATTCTATAGGTTTACTGTACTGTTTTCCAGTGCAAACAGCAACACACTCTCTCTGACCTCCTCCATCTCTATGTTCCATCTCGCAACTTACGCTCATCCACCGATTCTCGTCTGCTTCGGCTTACCTCTGCTCGCCTGAAAACTTCAGACCAATGATCTTTCTCTTACCAGGCACCTGCTCTGTGGGATAGTCTCCCTTCTGCTCTGCGTAACACGGACTCTTTAGAGACTTTTTAAGCCTCCCTAAAGACACATCTTTTCCCTTGGACTGATTAACGATATCCACTTACCACTGTGCGCGTGTTTGCTGATGTTGAACGCGTTCATGTGTCTGTCTGCGTGTGTGTTTTTTTTTCGGCAGTGTGTGTGTGTGTGTGTGTGTGTGTGTGTGTGTGTGTGTGTGTGTGTGTGTGTGTGTGTGTGTGTGTGTGTGTGTGTGTGTGTGTGTGTGTGTGTTGTCTTTGAATTAGAATTATAATTTTTTTCATGTTTTTTTCTGTAATATGCGCTTTGGGCTCTTGCGAGGTAAAGCGCTCAATAAATATCCTTTTACATGACATAACACATCCAACGCACCACAATCAATGTCATGAACACACATGCTGTCACATCAACACATCATCATCACCACCACCACACCGCCGCTCCGCTGCCGCGCCGCCGCCACCACCACCACCACCAAAATCCTAACAAAAACTCCTTGAACCAAGCTGTCAGCGATGCATAACAAGACTCCACCCTGCCCCCATTTCCCTTTCCTCTTCACTCAAACGTTACGACACACCATACCAGGCAGCCGACAATCTCAGATTCAGGCTGGGCAACAGGATTGCGTGCTGGAGATGATTTGAGCACCGGTGCAGCTGATATCCGGTCACCAAAGAGTTAATGATAGCTCAGGATTAACCTTTTCTCCAACAGAAACCTCATATGGTATTGGACGGTGTCACTCTGGAAGCTGTTCACCCGTAAGATGTGTGCATTGTGGTGTTTATCAACTGATTGGTTATTATCCAAATTGTATAATGTTTTAGATAAATAAAATAGAATTTTCGTTTCACCCACACAGTGGCACTGTGCGTTTTCACTTTATCTTTTAATTGTGTATCTTATAGTACGTATTTTCATCTCATTTATTCCTAAGCACGGCCACCAATAGTAGCAGCTACAAAAAACTACACCAGAAACAACAAATCCCCCCCCCCCCCCCCCCCCCCCCCCCCCCCCCCCCCCCGGTCCCCCCCCCCCGAAAAAAAAAGGAAAGAAAAAAAAATGATCAAGCTGAATCATTCTAATTGTATGTCACCCCTACCCATCTGTCTTTCAACAGCTGTCTGCCGACTGTTGCCAACAACAAGGGAGTTAATCCAAAACACTGGTTTGTCATGTAAGCGGCGATTGAGAAGCAGACGCTGGGCAAAATGCCTGGACGTGCAGAAGATAGATGTGCCTTTCTATTTCAGTTCCAAGGATTTTCAGAGCCTAGTCCCCTTTAATACTTTTGTCATTAAATCGAAATGCCAAACAAATCGATTTAATTGAAAGTCATAAATATAATACATCAAGTTCCCAAAACAGGAGGCGAACACAGTCCAGGATTTCTCTTTGCCCACTGAGTATTTAGAAATAAATATGAAAAACAGCAACCTAGACTTTTTTTTTTTTCTTTTGTCTCAGCAACCCCTGCCCTCTCAGTAACATTACTCTCAGGCCGCTCTTTCAGATAGTCTTATCCATCGCTACATCCAAGCACCTTGCGTAATTGTTGAAGAGTTTGTCACAACTCCTGATGTCTTTCTGGAATGAGACAATGGTGAATGACAATAATCACATCATCATTCACCACCACTGCCACAACATTTTTCACCACCATCCGTAATAACACAATCACCACATCTGACAGTAACTGACAGTGACAGCAAGGCCAACGAGCTGCTGAAAGCAATAGGACGACAAAGTAAATAAGGCTAGTGAAGAGATGGTTTTGATTCTTGATCATTACAGGGTTACAGTGTACAGTGCAGCCTTACAACACACACACACACACACACACACACACACACACACACACACACACACACACACACATGCACACACAACACACATACCTATACACACATGCATGGGCACACACACACACACACACACACACACACACACACACACACATGCACACTCACACACACACACATATAGAAATGCACGTGCGAACGCACGCACACACACGCGCGCGCGCGCGCGCGCGCGCGCATGCATACACTTAGCTATCTTCTCTACCTACCTGTGCATCTATCTACTTTTCTGTTTGTCAGTCTCTGTATCCAACTATCTATGTCAATGTATACAGAAGAGAGAGAGAGAGAGAGAGAGAGAGAGAGAGAGAGAGGAGAGAGAGAGAGAGAGAGAGATTCCACTTCGTCCTGTTTAACAAGTACACTTTATCTTGAATTTAAAAAAAAAAAAGCTAGATGGTATATGTAACTTCTGAAACCCTTTCTCATTTTGCACCACTGTTCTAAATTTTCTTGTATAGGCTCACACCATAAATAAATCATCCTCTGGTTCCTGGACATCAGGGTCATTAGTTCCGAGTCCCAGTCCCCCGCTGCTTTTCTTTTTCTCTGCTCACTGAAAGGTCACAAAACGCAGTCAGTGTGCAAAGACCGCTGACAGCCAAATAAGCCAGACGAGGGGATGGCGTGTTGGCAGCGATTAAGTGCCGGTGAAGGTGGTATAACGCTGGCACACTACTGGGTCAGTGACGGCTGAGGATTTACCCGTTCTCGAAATCCGGTGGGTCCTGTATGATGCAAGTTGGAAGAAGCTGAAGGCTGAAAGTGAAAAAAAAGGTGCAGTGCCAGACTAGCATTTCATCGAACTGATATGTTCGTTTGTATTTGGAGCCTATACATTTGTCTGTTTTGTGGATCAGTATCATCATTATAACTATCAATTTCATCATCATCAAAGTTGAAGGATGAAAAAAAAAAAAAAAAAAATGCCGTGCCTGACTGTATTCACTTTATCGAATCGATATGTTCGTGTATTTGCTTCCCGTTGGAGCCTATACATTTGTCTGTTTTGTGGATCATTATCATCATAACAATTAATTTCATCATCAAAATATCACTGATTATTAGCGTTACTTTCATCATAGATCAGCCCATATATAATGTTACAGTATGTACTGATGTAAATGTTGTATCACACACACACACACACACACACACACACACACACACACACATACACACATGTGTATATATATATATCTATATATATATATATATATATATATATATATATATATTCGTTAAAAATTGTATGATAAAAGGAAGTTTAAAAATCTAAAAAATCATATCATATCATACTATTTTTTAACAGATGTTGCTCCCCAAGGGTTGAGCACCTTAAGATTTTTATTAGGCGTTTTTAACAGTATTTATATATATATATATATATATATATCAAGAATACCACTAAAACGCCTAATAAAATTTTAAAGTGCTCAAACCCTTGGGGAGCAACATCTGTTAAAATAGTATGGTAAAAGGAAGTTTTAAAATCAACAGATCTGTTTCGAGCGCTGGCTCTCCTCAGGATGGTTTTGGGTCGCCTACTGCCGGTGTTATATGGCCTAATGTCACTGTTTGCACGTGCGGATTGGCTGCACGTGTTGTTCGGTTTTTCAGGCTGACAACGATTTCCATTTGTGCCTGCAGTTGTTTACTATTTCCTACTTTAGGATTTAGGGTGCTAAGTATGGTTTGCATAGTATTAACCAAAGACCCAGAGAAGAACAAAGAGGGATAAAGGAGCGAGACGACAGAGAGGGGTGGAGTGAGAAAGAAGGGTAGGAGAGAGAGAGAGAGGGAGAGAGAGAGAGAGAGAGAGAGAGAGAGAGATTCAGAAGAGAATAAGAAAGATAAGCGATGTGGGGCGCGGGGCGCGCGCAGCGCGAGGAAGAGAGAGAGAGAGAGAGAGAGAGAGGAGAGAGAGAGAGGAAGAGAGGTAGAATAGAGAGAGATTAAGTGTGAGAGAGTGAAGATGAGAAAGATAAGAGAGAGAAGAGAGAGAGAGAATGAAGGTGATTCGTAGGGTATATGTGTAATGAAGAGAGACAGCGAAAGAGACCAGAGTAGAGAGAGAAAGAGAGAAGACGAAGCAAAGAGAGAGGGAGAGAGAGAGAGAAGAGAGAGAAGAGAGAAGAGAGGAGAGAGACAGAGAAAGAGAGGGGGGGGTATGAAATGTTGTAAGTATAGAGGAGGGAGGCGAACGGCATCTTCACCCACACAGGCATGGAAGGAGGGCTTCACACATTTCACACACAGGTAGTGTGTAGTAATGATAATACACGACTTTATCTCTACCTTATCTTACCCTTTCATACCCCCCCCCCCTCTTTCTCTGTCTCTCTCTTTTTTTCTCTCTCTTTTCTCCTCTCTTCTTCTCCGATCTTTCCTCTCGCCTCTGTTCGTGTTCGCTCCTATCTCGCCCACGGGACGCGTACCTAGCACCTCATCTGGCCCCAAGCACGCATCCAAACATCTCCCTCGCTGCTCCGTCTCTCCCACTCCCTCTTCCTCATCGTCACTCTACCATCGTTGGGCTCGGTGTGGCGGGGGGGGAGTCTCCCTTTCTCTCTTCTCTTCTCCCTCTTACTCTTCTCTCTCTCTCTCCCCTCCTCAGCCCGCCTCTCCCTTTTCTCTCTCTCGGCTCTTCTTCTGCAGAGAGAATTGAGAAGATGAATCTGGTTGGTTGGTAGAGAAAAGGTATAGAGATAGAAAGAAACGAGAGGAAGAGAGAGGGAGGAGAGAAAGGAGAATAAGAGAGAAGACCTCCTCCTATTCTCGGAGAGGGAGACAGGGAGAATGAGAAAAAACGAAGTGGGGCTTAAATCGATAGCTGCACAGTGTGACAAAGGAAGAGCCGCGAATGGGAGAGTGGAGAGATCATATGATCAGGGTAGCGGAGTATTGCATAGAGATTACTTAGGGAGAGAGAGAGGGAAGACGGGGGGAGAGAGAGGTGAGGGGATAGGTAAAAGGAAAAAAGGAGAATAACCTCAGGGGTGGGGGGGGATAAGGAGGGGGGGAGGGGGGGGGAGAGTAGGGAGGGGAGGTGGTCGGTATTCGAGTTGTACTGGGGAGGCTGGTGGGCAGACAAAGAGACGAAAAGCCCTTACCTTTAATCCTACCTGTTTGGGTGGGCCAATTTCCCTGGCAAACACCGTCCGCCTTCGGGGCCTTGGGGTGGCTGGGCGGCGGGCGGGGCTACGGTCATCTCGTGCTGTTTTCGGGTTCTCCTTAAGATTGTGCGTGCGTTCTTTCGTTTGTCCTTACGTTCGCGTGTTTGTCTTATCTCGCCTTTTGCTGTTCTTGTGGCATCCCTTGCCGTGTCTGGGGGGGGCGGGGGTGGGTGGCTGTTGCTGGTGGGTGGTTGGGTGGGTCTTTGGCAGTGTTTGAGGGTAGTCGGGGCTGTTGTTGGGGGGGGGGGGGGGGGGGTGCTTCGCGGGGGGTGCAAGGGGGGGGTTCTCTGCGTGTGGGCGTCGGTTTTCCTCGGGTTTGGTGGGGTTGGGTCGTGGGGAGTGTCTATGTCTGGAGCTGCGGTGGGGTTGATTATGCTGGCCCCGCGTCTTCCGTGCGGTGTGTCGCTGTGTGGCCTTTGCTGTTTTGGTCTTCCGCGCTGGCGACCGTCCCGTGGTGGCGTCTCGGGTGCTCCTTGTCTGTGGGCTGGCGGGGGTGCCGAGCGGGGTGGGTGTGATGGCGCAGGGTGGTTTCGTCTGGGTTTCTTGGGGGCACTGCGGGCTAGCCGTTGCTTCGCGCCTCGGTTTCCCCTGCGCGCAGGCGCTGTGGTGGTTCGCGTCCTGGGTTTGGTTGTCGGGGTGTGTGGGGGGGTTGACGCCCCAGAGGGCGGGGCACGGGAGCTCCATGACAGGCCCCGCCTTCCCAACACCCCCCCGAAGCCAAGCGCAAACCCACACCCCTTGGAAAAAGAGAATAGTTCTCGCGTCACCGGCTGCCCCAAGAGGAAGGGGAGGAAGGCAGGACCACGGGCCGAGGCATGGCCACAATAAGGCGCCCGGGCTGTGGACACGCGTCCGTTGTCAAGAAGGGTAACAGCGGAGAAACGGAATAGGGAAAGTGTTGTCGTGCGGACACGCGTTCGTAGGTGTGGGCGGTTCCTCGGGGGCCCGGGGGGGGGGGGGGGGGCTGGGGGGGGGGTGGGGGGTGCGCGGGACCGTCGCTTCCCTCGTCGGTCTCAGGGAGGGGGACAGACGTGCGCCGTCACCCGGGCGCAGACCAGCAATCGTGCCAGACACAGAAAAGATCGATAAGGGAGAAAAAGTACGTCGTTTCGGGGGGGGGGCCGCATCGCGAGATGGGTAGCATCGATCTCCCAGAAAGGGGCTCCAGACGCGAACAAAAGAGGCTCTCTCTGTCTCTCGAGGTCAACTGGGGGGCTCGCGCAGTCCTCCCTCTGCGCTGAGAAGAGAGATCTCTACTCAGTCCGGGGCTCTCGGGGGTCAAAAGGCGACCCCGGGGATCCCCAAGGCGCGAGACGTCCTCCTCTCCTCTCCCTCGCGTTCCTCGGAGTGCCTCTCTTCCTCCTCTCTCCCTCCTCGCGTCAGGGCGAGAGATCGCTCTCTGCTCCTACATTCGTACCGAAAGACTCTCTCTCTCTCTCTCTCTCTCGCTCTCGTTTCTCGTATATTCTCGTTTTATCCCCCCCATCCCCTCTCTTTTTTTCTTTGCTCTCTTTGCCCCTTTCCTTTTTTCCCCCCCCCTCTCTCCTCTTTTCTCTTTCGCTCACTCTCTTTTTCCCTGTCTGTCCCACCTCTTCCTCTCTCTCTTACTCCCGCTCTCACATCTCTCATCGTCTCTTCTTCTCTTTCTTCTTCTACCTCGTCCTCACTCCTAGTTTACCTCACCTATCCACATATTACATTCCTCTTTCCGCATATTACATTTCCTTTTGCAGAAACCCCTCGCTTCCCAGGTATTTTATTAGTTGGTAAACAATGTTTTAAATCGACGTCATGGTTTAATTATAGTAAGAGGTTTACCATCAACGATGAACAGATGGATGTTCATTACTCAACTACCATTGGTTAGAATGTTGTGTGTGTGTGTGTGTTTGGTTGGTGTGGTGTGATATAGACATAGACACAAGTATGGTAATCTGACCTGATTGATCTTTACTTTTGGAATCTGATGGTGTTTCTCCGGTTGTTTTCCGATAGATGCAAGTTCCTGAAGAAGCCTTCAAAACGAAGAAGGGAAAATCTTGAATAAAAAGGGAAGACATTGAGTGGACCGACGTTCCTGATTTGATTATATATTATATATATTTCATATAATAGATATATATATTATATGTATATATATATAATAATATATGGCAAGAGAGAGAGAGAGAGATAGAGAGAGGATTTTCAGTGGCTAGGAATCCTTAGACTGAGGAGCTGAGTATTTTTCCTTTTCTCGTCCGAAAAAGTTAGATGGTGTGAAAAGCTCGCTAGCCTAGCTTTCTTTCTTTCTTTCTTTCTTTCTAATCTATTTTCTTGATTTTTTAAAAAAGAGCCTTTGCCACTATATTTTTTTTAAAACTTTGGGTGTTTTGTCATAGTCAGGTTCCTTTTTTTTCATTCTTGAGCTGGATTTTTTTCCGGCAGAGAACTTCTTTTGAGAAAACAATGTTTGGAAGAGAGAGACAGAGACTCCAATGGATGGAAATATAGAGATGAGGGATAAAGTTGGAGAGGGGAGCGATGAGAGAGAGAGTAGCGGAGGAGATACGTTTGTGGGAAAAAAGGTATGAGGAAGGGAGGGAGAGAGCGAGAGAGACTCAAGACTCAGACTCAAGAAACTTGATTACTCGCAAGTATTAAGAGAACATTTGAGCAATGCCCGTATTCTTCCCTTCTGTCCTTTAAGCGT
>JADBJO010025671.1:0-23487 GCA_016801955.1 Conus betulinus
TGAGATCAGAGCTAGAAAAGATAAGGAAGACAAACATTGAAGGGATGATAGTGAGATCAGAGCTAGAAAAGATAAGGAAGACAAACATTGAAGGGAGGATAGTGAGATCAGAGCTAGAAAAGATAAGGAAGACAAACATGAAGGGATGATAGTGAGATCAGAGCTAGAAAAGATAAGGAAGACAAACATTGAAGGGAGATAGTGAGATCAGAGCTAGAGATAAAGATAACATTGAAGACAAACATTGAAGAAAAATATAGAAGAGAGCAAGCAAGAACAAGGTGGGTTCAGAAAGGCGGGAAGTTACAAAATACTTCTGTAAACTAGAAAGCCGCAACTTCCTAGACAAGACATTGAACATAACAGAAGCTAGACGGAGAGCCAGTTACTAAGCAGAAGAAATTCTGAAAGATGTTCTAAGGTTCTGTGAAAGTCTTTACAAGGCCAGGGAAGTGGACAGCAAAACACGAAGACACCATGGTGCTGTATTCCATATTATTGTATGGTTCATCTTCATTCAGGTAACAGTATGTGTGTATAGGGATAGAAAACCTGTCTGGGCAATACCGATAGTGGACCAAATAAATCCTGCTCTTCAAAATTTTACAGATGGTCCTAGAAACGGCAATTGGAGGTCTAGTCGGCTGGAAGAAGAGCGTCAAACTGGGCCACAAGAAGATCCAGGACTTCTGGCAGCCTGACCAGCCCTGTGTTGCCGCCAACCCACATAAGCAGGTGTGTGCTGTCCTGCCACTGTCAGGTGGTATGGTGAGGGTCATCAGCCAGAGAGACCTCCTCCCACCCACCAGTCTGCCAGATGAGGAACCAGAGTCTTCACCGCAGTAACAACCCATCCCTTCTGCTGTCACCATAGACATTGACTCAACTTCTTGCCACGTCCACGTCCCAGGGCAAGGGCACTACTGGTGCCTGGCCCCCCTCATCCTCTGGATGATGATCTCCCTCCACCAGCCCCAGTGTCCGCTCCATGGAGGTCACAAGGCCTCAAGAGTTAGGTAAGGGTGTAGATGAAAAAAACAAAATGCATACATGCATAGTATTCTACCATCCACAGATAGAAATCATCACCCGCGATTATGCACCAAATCTTGATGTTCTTGCCACATCATTTCTTCCCATGTTTGTTCATTCATGTTTGCTTGTAGCTACTGCTTTACTGTCATATAAGGAATTGTGTTCCAAAACCATGGTGACCATACTCTATTAACTGATGCACAGGCTTAGATGCACTAACAGAACGCATGACTTTTTGGCAAGATAAGCAGACCATGACTGGTAGGTGTCCACAACATTTATCCCCCCTAAGTTCAAAATACTGGTATGGTGTCAAGCCTGGTATGGTGTGATTCAAAGTCAGATCTTTCTGACTTGCAGTCTTTAAATCCAAAGATCCCCTGTGAGACTATTACAGAAATCAATTGCGTGACACATTTGATTCAAGATTTTACGGAAAAAAGATTTTTAACGAAGTTTCTGGTGCATTTTTAGAAGATGTATTTTAAGATGATGTGTGAAAGTTTTTTTCTCTTTTTTTTTATAATGACTAGTGAGTCGATTTTAATGTGGCGACAGCCCTGATATGGCCCTTTGCGGTCGGCTGGGCTGTAAGCAACATTACCTTACCTTTCTGCCGTACAGTCTTTAAATCCAAAGATCCCCTGTGGGACTATTACAGAAGTTAATTACAGGACATGTCTATCCGTGACTTTCTGTTGGGTGACCTCACATTGTGGAATTTCAACAAATGAGAAAGTTGATCAAGCTGCTCGGAGTGCAGCTTGCAATATTGTCAGAATGTTATACTTTAATTACTAGAGCATCATTTAACCGTTTCAAGAGGTTATTGGATGACACAGATAGCCAATATTATCACAACTGTATACAACCAAATCCCGACATCCACCCCCAAGACTTGGACAATTTAGAAAATACGACATCCAGAGAGGTAGTAACTTTAATTTATAGGATGAGTTTAAATTCACTTCAAACCAAATACATTGGGGAAACTCTTAGTGGGCACCACCTATTACTAGATTGTCCAAGAGTAAAGAATACAGTGCACAAAGCTGGTTCTAATATTTCACATAATGGATCAGCACCACTGACATTACCAAAAATCTTAAATAATTATGCTTTTCTTTTGTGCGTTATGGCCACCACTGTTGCGCTGTCCAGTAGGAGTTTAACTTTCAACAATCCCTTATTTACAAGAAGAAATTACACACACATACTCATGCATGTAAAGACACAGGTGCGCACGCACACACACACCATTACACAATGTCTGGATTCACTTTAAGTGACAAGACTTTGAAGAATGCATGCCACACACACACACAATGCACATTTCTCCCTTAAAATATCCCTTTTCATTTTCAGCATTTTAACTCATTCTCATTTTCCTCAGTGTTTATTTTTCTCCTAGTGGGAACATGAACAGGAGTGGCCTTGTGCCTTGTTATTGCCACTGGTTGTAGACTCCATTCTCTGCTATGTCCATCTCTTTCTGTCCTAACTGACCACCCTTACCCATTGTCGTACTTCCTGAGATCATAGTCTCTTTCCTGCCCTGTCCATCTCTTTCTGTCCTAACTGACCACCCTTACCCACTGTCGTACTTTGTGAGATTATAGTCTTTCCTGCCCTGTCCATCTTTCTGTCCTAACTGACCACTCTTACCCACTGTCGTACTTTGTGAGATCATAGTCTTTCCTGCCCTGTCCATCTTTCTGTCCTAACTGACCACCCTTACCCACTGTCGTACTTTGTGAGATCATAGTCTTTCCTGCCCTGTCCATCTTTCTGTCCTAACTGACCACCCTTACCCACTGTCGTACTTTGTGAGATCATAGTCTTTCCTGCCCTGTCCATCTCTTTCTGTCCTAACTGACCACCCTTACCCACTGTCGTACTTCCTGAGATCATAGTCTCTTTCCTGCCCTGTCCATCTCTTTCGGTCCTAACCGACCACCCTTACCCACTGTCGTACTTTGTGAGATCATAGTCTCTTTCCTGCCTTGTCCATCTTTCTGTCCTAAATGACCACAGTGGACTTTCTGAGGTCATGGACTCTGTTCATTGCGGTGTCCATTTCTGTTGCAGATGGAATGAGTGTTGCGGGTGTCTGTCCGACTCTAACACAGAAATTATGGATGCACGCACAACTTTTCCAATTCACATACACAACATGCTCGCCCGAACATTGAAGCCAGGCAACAGAACACCACTTTTTTTGTTTGTGTGACCGAGCCATCAGACAAACGTATATAATAAATGTAAGTTCATCCATAGGTCAGCACGCCAACCACCAGGTGTACACACAGAACTATATATATACTACTTCCAGGTATGCCGAACACGGGGCACACAACACAAATATATCTATATATAATTGGCTATCTACTAGCGCTGCTGGTGCTGGCCGCGTCCGGTACAACACAGTTCTCTGAACGGTGCAGGGTTCCAACGATGGCCAGGAGGATGCTAAAGAGGACGAAGACGACGTCTACAGAGTCAAGTCTGACACAGGACTAATGGAACTTCACAGAGCTGTGGCTCAAAATCACTATCACACTGACGGCGTCTCTGCCGACGACAAGGTGACAGTCTCACACAGGAGCTGTGGCTCAGACGACAAAACAGAATGCAGCGATGGCCCAGCCAACAGGTCACTGGATCAAATCACAGGAGCAGTGCTCTGGCTTGGCAGCAGTGGCGTCTCCCGCCCAACTGGCTCAGCGGGTAGTCGGTCCCGGGCGCAGTGGCAGGTTGGGTAGTTGTCGGCACTCAAGCCGGCCTCTCCACAATGACACGAGGCGGAGAACAATGGGGTAGATCACAGCTACAGCCCCGACCCTCAACATGTGGCCGCCAGTCCCCTTCAGACTAGGGCACACTTCTACTTGGGGGAAACTGATTAACTACCATGATTATCATGGCTACTATTCATTACAATCACGACTACATTCATATTTTAATTTATTAACCACATCACATTCCACTAGAACTTGAGACAACAGTCATCATATTCTTTCTTCAACACTACAGCATTCCCTTTTCCAGAATCACAACACTATACAAGAAAGGGTTTCAGTATAAACCTTTCAAAATCTTGTTTTGAAATTCGAGGAAGGATTCCCACCCAGACTTTTTTCCATAAACCATGAGTATAATCATTGTACATAGTTATTACCTTTAATCAATTATGAATGTCTTTCATTGCGACAAAATTGTTAACTTCTTTCTCTTCCATCATGACGAGAATGTTCATTTCAATTCATATAATCACCACATTTTAGAAGATTTCTATTCAAGAAATTTGTTTCAAAAGATTCATTTACTTATATGCATATACAAAAGGATTTCCGCACACTCTTGTTTACCACACACACAACTATTCAATATTCATATCAAGAGTGAGTGAAATACTCCTCCATATCAAAAATCAAAACCAGCATATATGATAATCTCTGTCCTCACTTTGGGAGCTTATTATCCATAGCATCAAAACTCTCCCTCTTCTCGCAAAGCCTAGCTAAACCACATTGGAAGAATCAACACCTTTTTTTTTCATCATGAAGTTCATAACTAGTCAAGTCACAGAATAAACAATCTTTTTTTTTTCCTTCAAGACCACTTCCTTTAACAGTAACTTCATCTATTCATGTTTTCCGAAATAATTTTGTTTTGCTACCCTATCAGTCATAGGATAACAGAAGACAACTGAGGAAGTTTCAGTGGCTCCTAAACGGGAATACGTTTTCGGTTTGCTAGTAAATAAATATGAATGATAAATACCTGACTGCAACCAAAAACAAATAGGAGCTCCTTTTCAGCTTCTGGGTAGTTGCGTTGCCAGAATCACTGCAGAGACTGCCTAACCGTTTCAGCTCACCCAGCTTAAACAGAGCGCAGGTGAGCAGCAGTCGGGTAAACTTTTCAACAGGCTTCCAGACGACTACCTTCCGGTTAGCACGGTTGCACAAAAATTTGTGACTGGACGGGAAATGGCCCGCCACAACAATACTCCCCCCTCAAAAAAAAAACAAACAACAATGTCCGAATTGTTTTTACTAAACGGAAGTAAATAACTACAGGTCACAAAATTCCAGAAAAAAAAAACATGAAAAGGACATCAAAACTGGGATGTACACAAACCGATGTCTAAGGGACAGACTGGTTCTCAAAAGAACATGAAAGATGATAGCGAAAATGTTCGATGATCCTGGAACTGGTTCCACTTCGAACGAGAATTCCTGCAGAACAATGCCCAACGCATAATTCGGGAATTCTTAAAATTTGACGTTCAAAGGTACGTCAAAGGTCGATCTGTTTGAAGGATAAACCTGACTCCCCAAAGGTATCAAACGAACTTCTGAACAGCCCAGACAATGGCAAACACTTGTGTTCGATGGTACTGTATGACTTTTCACGATCCAACAACTTGGGACTACTAAACAACTGGGTGAAAGAACATCATCATTCTCTAGCAGTAGTATAGCACCTAGCCCAACAGAACTAGCATCAGTTCTAAGAACAAAGTGCTTACCTAACCAAGGTAACAGTAATACAGGTGCTGATGACAAAATACTCTGAATCTTCTGAAACGCTACTGCAAATTCGGGGGTCCAAGAAATAGATCTTCCAGCTCAGCCGACATCCTTGATTAAATCGGAGAGTGGAGCACTCCAAGTGATAAACTGGGAACATATCTCCTGTGTAAAAGCTAAGCAAACCTAGCGAAGATCTGACTTGCTTTCTGGTAGTAGAGGTGGGAATTCTCAGAATCTTATCTATCTTTTTCTGTTCAGGATGTATAGTACCACCTCCAACGATATGTCGGAGAAATTCCAGAGAATGGAAACCTGCCTGGATTTTCGAGAGGACGAGCTGTGAGGTTTCACATGACGAAGATGTGCATCCCATGAAACACTATGAACCAGAATATCATCAGAGAAACTTGACGGCTGAGAACTGATCCAAAGCTAGCATGCGCATCATGCTGACACAAGACCGAACGGCATCCTTGCAAACTGAAAAAGACCCATATGCGTCGTAAAAGCCGCCTTTGGACGGTCCTCAGGCTTAACAACTGTCTGCCAATATCCCTTTGCAAGA
Organism: Conus betulinus; assembly: GCA_016801955.1. NCBI lineage: Eukaryota > Metazoa > Mollusca > Gastropoda > Neogastropoda > Conidae > Conus > Conus betulinus. Next base: position 6,139 of record JADBJO010025671.1, read on the forward strand.
TCTATCTTTGTAAAGAACTGTGCATCAGATAATCTTGCAAATAAACTTTCCACGTCAGGAATGGGCTCAGCGTTGAAGACTAATCTTATTCAGAGAATGGAAATCGATGCAAAAGCGACATGCACCATCTTTTTTCCTGACTAGTACAACTGGAGAGGCATAGGGACTATTTGAAGGTTCTGTTTCCCAAAGTATGGCTGCCTTAATGGCGGGATAAAAAAATGGTCATACACACAACTCCACTCCCTTTGTTGGATAGATGGGATTAATCCTTGTCTATTTCATACAAAGAGTGTCTGCAGGAGTATCGGCCTGGGAACGCAGAAAGAAAGTAAAGAAGGTTCAATGATACCAAGTTCCAACATAACTTCTCAACAACCTCTCTAGCAGAGAAGGGGATCTCATAAAACGAGCCTGAAAAGGACCCTGGTTTCGGAGTCAGAATATTGTGAAAATCTTCAAAGACTTCGTAACTCCTTAGCATTGCTGTCAGACAAAGTACTATCAATCTGTACTGAATCAATATCTTCATCTGGCATAGAAGATACCATGGGAACAGGTAAAGTGTGTATTGGTAGTGCGTCATAGCAGTCTTGAACAACACCTACTGTGTATGCGACTACAGGATCACGAGAATTTGGAGCAGGGTTCGAACAAGGAACAATTCCTGGAGAACACTTGAAAACGAAACATCTTTCCTGCGAGAACCGAGAGGCGCTATCTCTGACCATGGTACCGACTTTCCCTGTGAGGTAATTGTTGGGATACCCTGAGAACAGACACAGCAGAATGGCGAATGTACCTCAACATATTGGTACAAAAAAACTTTTCTTTTCCTTTGATGAGAACTTTGTAGTCAGGATGCATGTCTCTTGGTAACTGGGAATGGTCCTGACCAACTAGCTAATATCGTGTTTGAATACATAAGGAAGAGAACAAGGACTTTATCGTCAACCTGAAAATGACGCTCTTTTTCCCTTAGCAGAGGAATCGACAGAATGATCCATAGCCAACTTTCTCGAGTCAGCAATGACATTTTTAAGCTCGAACAAGTAGGCATAAAGGGGTTTTGCTTCAGCATCATGACCATCAGACTGGATCCAAGACTCTTGCAATAGAGCGATGGGGCCACGAACTTGTCAACCAAACAACTGAAATGGGGGAAAACCTGCACTTTCTGAAGGCAACTCTTTGCATGCAAACAGCAGTGCAGGTAGATATCAGTGCCATGCCTTTGGGTAAGAAAGCACAGTTTTCTTCAGCTTCGATTTCAGAGTGCCATGAAAACGCTCAACATGACCATTTGCCTGGGGATGGTAGGGCGATGTGCGAATGCCCTTAGTACCACATAAGACATGAAATCGTTTCATGAGGTCAGAATTAAATTGGGTACCTTGATTTGAAAGAATCTCTTTTGGGAATCCTAGACGAGAGAAAGATTCCCAATAGTGCTTCTGCTACGGTTGCACTGAAATTTGTGACTGGACAGGAAACGGTCCATCACAGTTTCTTTCTGTCCCAACCAACCACTCCTGTCCACTGAATACTTTGTGGGGAGAGAGAGAGATGTGTGTTTGGGTTTGTTGTATTAAAACCTCTTTATTCCATTTTTTTTTCTTTCCATTTCATTCGCTCCACGTTTTACAACCTTCAAACCATCCACTCCCTTTCTCATCTCTTAAATATTGTCTTTCTTGCACTTCTCCATACGCCTACTGTTCTGTTTACCTCCCTTTCTTTCTATACTTCTCTTAACAAGAGTTTGCTTATTCCTGATCTTTTGTCTCCCAGAGGTCATCCTTTGCATTGCCTAACAGTTCTACCTCCTCCCACATAGGCACTCTTCAGACTTGAAGCAACTAGTTTGTATTATTACCTCCGTGCCCAAACCTTGACAACCATTCCCACATCTGTTCACCCCATTCTGTTCAAAACCATTTGCATTCCGGTACCTCTCTGTGTCCTGATTGTGCCACTTCTCTGCTCTATATCCTTTGCTTGTACCTCCCATCTATCCCTGTTTGTACGATCTATATATAACTCCACAAACTGGCACTTTTCCACATCCCATTCTCTTTCACTTCCATCTCTGGTAACCAAATTTCTTTTCCCCGTGTGGCCTGGGCTGTAGGTATAACTGCATCTTGTATGTATCTTTCTTCAATCATGTTTTGTACAAGTACATTTTTTTCATAGGCAAAAAAAAAGGGGTGGGGGGGGGGGGGGGGGGGGGCATCTGTTTGATCTAGGGGGAAAGGAAGATAGCTGCAACTGATGTCCAAGGTGAACCAAGGCAGGTATGGTAATGTGCATGTTTGTGGAGGATATACATGCTACTTTTGGATGTTTGAGCTATTTGTGATCTAAGGCTGTGTGCATAGTGAAAAAAACCATGCTCATTTGGGGGTTTTAGGCTGTCTAAGGCTGTGTGCATAGTAGAGAAAAACCATGCTCATTTGGGGTGCTGCTGTGTGCTTTAGTGGAGAAAAACCATGCTCATTTGGGGGTGTTAGGCTATCTAAGGCTGTGTGCATAGTAGAGAAAAACCATGCTCATTTGGGGGTGTTAGGCTATGTGCACAATGCACGACTTTGGCAGTAAGTTGGAAAAATCATCAACCTGGTTTTTCCAACTGGCTGCCAAAGTCTACCAGTCCAGGTCCACAATGCACATAGCATAACACCCCCAACCCCCAATCCCCCACACAAAGAAAGGAGTGCCCCCACCTCTCTACTGTTTCTGAATGCATTTGAAATTGTTTATGTTGTAATATGAGTAATGTACATTTGTATGTTAATGAGGGCAGGATGTAGAAAAAGCTTGACACCAGCAAGTCCTTGATGAAACGCTTTATTTCTGTGTGGATCATGAAAAAAAAAAGGCAGCCATGAAACTTGCATTGATGGAGTACATATGTAAATAAAATGAATATATTGTAACTGTGTGGATTGTTGGTTTGAAAGTGGATTTAGAGGTTCCACCCCATGATAAAAGCGGATTTTCCCTGAAAAAAAATTTCTGGGGGCGGAATAGCCTATCTCCAAGTTGGAGATTTAGAGGTTCCACCCCATGGGATAATCAAATTTTCCAGCAACAATGATCAAGTCATAGGGTAAACTAAAAACCCTGCCTACTTTATATGTAGGCTGCAACCCATATACTCAATGCATAAAAAAAAACCTGTAAACAAAAAATATACATCCATCCACTGCATCAGACTGAACCAACACAAAATATATACTAGTCACATAAAGTTAAGCACAGGCCTTTGCACACACGGGGTTGATTCATCCCTTCAAAAAACATTGTTTTTTTTTTATTATGCGGCAACCAATGATGGAATCTCACACAGCAGTGTGTAATCCAGCCTGTGTCAACTGGTAGTGCGCACGGGGGTCTTGGTGACAGCAGTCTCTCAAGTGAGTTTTATGCCCCTTCTTTTGGCTGTTTAAGGGCGGGGTTGGTTACTGTCAGCCCTTTTCTCACCATGCCACCACGAAGAAAACTTAGCACCTTTGACAAAACCAGGGCGATTGCGTGGATACAAGATGGCATTGCAAAGGCTGAAGTGGCGCGACGACTTGGTGTGCATCATTCAGTTATTGTTAGACTGAATCAGCGTTTAGGGCGACCAACAGCGTTGAGAGAGAGGCCACGGTCAGGTCGGCCTAGGCAGACTACTCCAGAGAAGATCGTTTCATCGAGAGGCAGGCCCTATTGCAGCGGGATACCACTTCCACCAGCATCCAAAGGCAGCTTCGTATGGCAAATAACACCATCCTCAGCCTCAAGCCATACGAAACCGTCTTCACCACTTCGGCCTCAGATCACGTCGCCCAGCTGTTCGACCACGACTGCTAGCAGCCCATAGGCTGGCTCGCCGAGCTTTCTGCCATCGTCATGTGAGATGGAACCAACAACAGTGGTCCCAGGTCCTCTTTTCAGATGAGTCGCGGTTTAGTCTTGAACACAATGACGGCCGAACTAGAGTTTGGAGGCGTGTTGGTGAACGTTACATTGATGCAGCTGTTCGCCAGACCAGGGCCTTTGGGGGAGGATCTGTTATGGTATGGGGTGCCTTCAGCCTCCACCACAAGACACCACTCTACCATATTGATGGAAACCTCACAGGCATCCGCTATCGGGATGAAATCCTGGCGCCTTTCGTTGTTCCGACCATGCAACGGATAGGACCCATGGCAGTCTTCCAAGACGACAATGCTCGGCCACATAGGGCCCGGGTGGCCGAAAACTTCATTGTGCAGGCCGGCATCAACAGGATGATCTTCCCGGCGTATAGTCCCGACCTCAATCCCATCGAGCATATGTGGGATGAGTTGGGGAGACGTGTGAAGGAGAACCATCCACCTCCCAGAGACCGCCAGGATCTCTTCCCAATGCTGCAACTGGAATGGCAGAGAATCCCTCAGAGGGTCATCAGAACACTGGTCAACTCGATGAGGAGTCGCTGCGTGGAATGTCTCGCCAATGGCGGTGGCCACACCCACTATTGAAATGATTTTGTGAACTGAACAGATTTTGCGAACTTTGATTTCGACCCATCCTCTGTTAATTGTCTGTAAATCAACAACCGTTCATTCGATCCCAATGAAATTCAATGTACGTTGGAACAAGATAATGAATTAAATCTGTTCCCAATTTCAAAATCGTGGCTTTTATATTTTGGAAATTTAGATGAATATACAAATAAATGAGATGGGTTTTGGGGGGGGGGGGGGGGAGACCCTGGTAGTTGAACCTTGCTTCATAGCACACACTGAATGGAACACAGCCCACTTCACCCATTGACAAAAGTGCACATGTGAGTGTGCATGAATGTGAAAGAGGGGGGAGGGAGTGAGAGAGGAGGGGGAGGGGGGAGGGAGTGAGAGAGGAGGGAGTGAGGAGGGAGTGAGAGAGGGGGAGGGAGTGAGAGAGAGGGAAGGGAGTGAGAGAGGGGAGGGAGGATGAGGTAGGGAGTGTGCTTATGGGCCAGGGGTGGGGAGAACTGGGATGAAGAAGAAACAAGAGAGAGGGGGCGTGGTAGTGAACAGTGACATCCTGCTTAACAGTAAAACTTCTGCTTATCACACAAAAAAACAAAAACTTATTAAACAAATTCTGTAACATACAGGGTAAGGATTATTGCCACATCGGTGAAGCATCAAAAGATGTAAACAAGATAGCAAATTTGTTTTCCCCCCCCAGTACTTTGTTAATCAAAGGCATTTAACTGATCGATACAGAAACATGCGTACTGATCGAGATTATTGTCACACTTGCACAGCAAAGGATGGTTGTGCCAAATGAAGCTTTTACAGCCATTAGTGTGCATGCTAGTGTTATGAAATAAATGAATGTATGCTACCGTTTCTGTTGGATTTGGTATTTTCCACACTTTTCCAAGAAACCCTTATCTGACAACTTGACAGTGATTTACTCTTCTGCTTCCAACTCTCTCACCAAGTTGTCAAGTATTCCTGCGTGTTCACTCTGGTAAACTGGCAGGGCGACCGTGAAGTCCATTTCACTCTCACAGCTTTGCTCTTCAGCACTATGTGAAATGTTTGTGGCACCCTTCTTATCACAATGTGGGTCCCTGACCCCAGCTTCACCATCACCCGCGGCATGGCTGCTGTGTGTGCTTGCCTCTGACCCCAGCTTCACCATCACCCGCAGCATGGCTGCTGTGTGTGCTAGCCTCTGACCCCAGCTTCGCCATCACCTGCGACATGGCTGCTGTGTGTGTGCTAGCCTCTTCTAAACATGTGCTGACCCCAGCTTTGCCATCACCCATGGCATGACTGCTGTGTGTGCTAGCCTCTTCTAAACATGTGCTGGGGCTGAAAGCGCAGCTGTCATTGTTTGAAAAGTTTTCGTCCACCCCCAGTTTGCCTTTCTCTTCCTTCCACTTTAAGTAGCCTGGAGCTGGTATCTTTCATCATGGAAAAAATGTCCGCGTCCGACGTGGAGGTACTGTTCTGTTGCTACCATCATATTCTTTACTGCCCAGACCGTCTGCCATTTTCACACTAAAAGTGCTGGGAAAAAACCAATACTGTAAACACACACAAACCACTGTTGTTTTCAAAACACATGAGAATGATAAATATTGATTAATTTTTGTAAAAATATCCAGACCAGCAAACAAAGCACATGTGAGCCCTGCAGAGAACCCAAAAGTGAGTCTTGCGCATGCATCACCTCTCTTTCATTTGGCACAACTGTCCTGCGCAGTTCGAGGATCCCCCCCCCCCCCCCCCCCCCCCCCCCCCCCCCCCCCCCCCCCCCTCTTCCTTTCATTCCCTCATTATTCATAGCATTATTACTATCATTATCATTACTATCAATGCTATTATTTTTCTTACCTTTACATTTACTATTATTACTGTTACTACTGTTAGTTTTATTACTATTATTATCATTACTATCTTGGCTATTATTTTTCTTACCTTTACGTTTATAATTATTATTATTATTACTACTGTTACTATTGTTAGTATTATTGCAACTACAACTACTATTACCATTATCATTGTTATTATTGATGTTACCATCATTACCATTATCATTACCATCATCACCACTACCCACTGTTGCCACTATAGCCATGCTGTTCAACAATCTTCTAACACTTCTCTCCTTTCTCCCCTTCTGTGTGTATAGCCACTATCAATACTACAACTACTATCGTCATATCATCACCAATAGTGGCAATAATACTCTATCATTTAAAAAACAACAACAACACAAAAAAATCATCATCATTACTATTATTGCTATCAGTATGATTCATATCATCACTATTTTAACTCACATTTTCTCCTTCCCAACAATCTTGTTTTTATTCAATGCCCATCGAATTTGGGAAGATACATGACTGCTCGTTTGTTTTCATGTCCTGAATGTTGTTTATCTTGCCTGAAACCTACAAAGTCAAAATGCATCATGTTTTGTCTTGGAATCTGTTTGTCTGTGTGAACTGGGGGAGTTATTTCAAGTACCTTTTAAAATGTGTTTCAATTTCCACTTGCAGTCACCTCACTTGGCAACTAACTGTAATGATTTAGTTTCAGTTCCTTCATAGTTAACATTACAGCATCACACAGTTCCACAAATAAGAGTTGAAAGAAAATGTTTGTCGTATGAAATGGAAAGCCCCCAAAGACCACTAATTCAAAGAAATAATGGTTCATACTCAAGAAAAAGAAACGTGACATTTCCTGCCCATATTCCTGAAAGAAAATATATTTTCTGACACTGAATCTTAAAGCATGATCTCAAGAAAACTTTACTTTTCCAGTCTTAATTTCTCCACACTTCCAGAACAAGTATCTGTTAGGGCTTGTTTTCAAAGTGAACATTCTGGTTTTAAAGCAGAATTGTGTAAAAGGAAAATTTGTGGTCATTCAAAAAGCAGTCAAGGATGTTTCCTGCGCATGACCCCCTTTGGCTTTCCTACACACCTACACATTGTTGATAACTGAAATTGTACATGATCCCCTCTGGCTTTCCTACACACCTACACATTATTGTTGGTAACTAAAAGTGTACATGACCTCTTTGGCTTTCCTACACACCTATACATTATTGTTGATAACTGGAAGTGTACATGACCCCCTTTGGCTTTCCTACACACCTACACATTATTGTTGATAACTGGAAGTGTACATGACCCCATTCGGCTTTCCTACACAATGTACAAACATGGAAGTGGTCCTAATAATGCATCAAGACACCAAACAACCCACCACCTACCCGCTCCCTAAAATACACACAAATCCACACACCTGGCAGACCCATTGTTTCTGCTTGCAGCTTCCCTACGTAACACTTTCACAGTACTTGCATTCTCTCATTCCCTGTCACAGCCACACATTGTGTACACTGTCTACTGCCAGCTGTGTGGTATGATCACAATATTGTGTACACCACCCACTGCCAGCTGTGTGGTAAGATCTATGTAGGTGACACATCCCCTGTCACAGCCACAACATTGTGTACACTGTCTACTGCCAGCTGTGTGCTAAGATCTATGTAGGTGACACATCCCCTGTCACAGCCACAACATTGTGTACACTGTCTACTGCCAGCTGTGTGGTAAGATCTATGTAGGTGAGATATGCTGCATATCTCTGAACACCTGGCTGACATCGGCCACCACTGGCCCAACCCCGTCGCCTCATACTTCAACCATCCCCAACGCAACATCAACCATGTCAAAGTCCTGCAAAACTGCAGAGTGACAACTTGAAGCGCCTTCTTATCTTTAGTCTTTATCTTACTGCCAGACTCCGAACCATTCACCCTCATGGCACTTGCATCCAAAAGCAGCACGTTCCTATCCACCACAACAACACCAGCCCACTATATCTTCCACCTACACACATGCACACTACCATGCCTCCCATTAGTTACCTCAGACATAAGTTACAGCCATCTTCCTTTCCCTTTTCCACTTGCTGTATTAATCTACCCACTCCCCTTTCATGAACTGCTTGTTTGGGTAGTATCTTATATGCATGCACAAAAAGTGAAACACGTTTTCAGACTGTCCATGAAATACAAGAAGCCATTAAGAACCAAACAAGACATCCTGCGCTGGAAAATACATGTAAAAAAGATTACAATACATATGTTTAAACATGATTGAAAAGGAAAAATAAAAGTGGGCCTTTCCATCATGCAATATTCTTGTAGTGCTTTACTTTTAAAAAAACAGATAACCTTTAGCACCCAAACACACGATACCAACTTGTTCTTATACACAAACACATACACAGAACATTGCACAAGATCCCCGTTTTTATCACTGCAGCCCTGCCCACCACACAGCGCCTTTTCAGGAACTGTCAAAGTCCAGAAAGGGCAAAAAAGCCACGTCACAAAACAAACTCGGTCCACTGAAAAAAAAAAACCAAACATATCCAGACAAGAAACAAACACATATGCAACCGTGACATGGTGGGCCAACTGTATCTTGTAAGCCACAAAAAAAGGATGTGCGGTCCACAGGGGCAAATACAGGAGTGAACAGTTAGACTCCATTCTGGACAGTGCGTACAAAGTTTCACTCACTGCCAGATAAGAAAAAAAAAAAAAAAACAGCTAGCATGTTTTAATACTACTGTAAGAAAAAAAATCCCAGAAGTTTCCAGTACAAAGCCAGGAGAACGGTCTACAAAGGCAGGGAACAACAGGCATTGACTCTTGAGTCTATGTAATGCTCAATGTACACCAGGGTCTACAAAGGCAGGGAAACAACAGGCATAGACTCTTGAGTCTATGTAATGCTCAATGTACACAGGGTCTACAAAGGCAGGGAACAACAGGCATCGACTCTGAGTCTATGTAGTGCTCAATGTACACAGGTTGTACAAAGGCAGGGAACAACAGGCATCGACTCTGAGTCTATGTAATGCTCAATGTACACAGGGTGTACAAAGGCAGGGAACAACAGGCATCGACTCTGAGTCTATGTAATGCTCAATGTACACAGGGTGTACAAAGGCAGGGACAGGCACTGACTCCGAGTCTATGTAGTGCTCAATGTACACAGGGTGTACAAAGGCAGGGAAACAGGCATCGACTCCGAGTTTATGTAGTGCTCAATGTACACAGAGAATTCAAAAGCACGAACACACGTAGTGAGCATTACATGGACACAGAGCAAATGCACGTATGTAGTACTCTGTATATGCGTATCCAGTGCTCAATGTACATATGTATATGTAATCTTCTGTACGACATAAACTGAGTATTGCATATACGCATACACACCAAGCAGTGGATACCCAGCTGCACACAGAGCATTGTACACACATAACATATATACAAGTATTTTACACACAAGCACATACATCACACTGGCGTTTAACATACCACTGGTAAAACTGCTTTCCCATAGATACAAACTGTTTAGGGAGTGTTTTCTGCAGCGTCAGCTGACCAGCAAGTAACAAAAAAGTCTGAATGATACACAATTTCAACGCACTGAACAAAACGAAACAAAAGTCTGAATGATACACAATTTCAACGCACTGAACAAAACGAAACAAGACTCTGAATGATACACAATTTCAACACACTGAACAAAACGAAACAAAGAGTCTGAATGATACACAATTTCAACACACTGAACAAAACGAAACAAAAGTCTGAATGATACACAATTTCAACGCACTGAACAAAACGAAACAAAAGTCTGAATGATACACAATTTCAACAACGCACTGAACAAAACGAAACAAAAGTCTGAATGATACACAATTTCAACACACTGAACAAAACGAAACAAAAGTCTGAATAATACACCATTTCAACGCACTGAACAAAACGAAACAAAAAGTCTGAATGATACACCAATTTCAACGCACTGAACAAACGAAACAAAAGAGTCTGAATGATACACAATTTCAACACACTGAACAAAACGAAACAAAAGAGTCTGAATGATACACACATTTCAACGCACTGAACAAACAACGAAACAAAAGAGTCTGAATGATACACAATTTCAACACACTGAACAAAACGAAAGAAAAAGTCTGAATGATACACAATTTCAACGCACTGAACAAAACGAAAAGAAAAGTCTGAATGATACACAATTTCAACACACTGAACAAAACGAAACAAAAGTCTGAATGATACACAATTTCAACGCACTGAACAAAACGAAACAAAAGTCTGAATGATAAAATTTCAACACACTGAACAAAACGAAACAAAAGAGTCTGAATGATACACAATTTCAACGCACTGAACAAAACGAAACAAAAGAGTCTGAATGATACACAATTTCAACGCACTGAACAAAACGAAACAAAAGAGTCTGAATGATACACAATTTCAACACACTGAACAAAATGAAGAAAAAAAAAAGTCTGAATGATGCACAATTTCAACACACACTGAACAAAACCAAAGCAAAAAGTCTGAATGATACAACTTCAACACACTGATGACCAAAACAAAAGAAAAAAAGTCTGAATGAGTCAATAATACACAATTTCAACACGCCGACTAAAAGAAACAAGAAGTCTTCATGACACACAATTTTAAGTGATTTCTAATCTTCATTCCCAGGAGTAATGGACAAGGGAGAAGAGATCCTGGCCTCAGGGACTAGGGCTGTGTGCATAGTGGACCCAGACCCAGCCATGCAACGCCCGTACGGGAGAATAAAACCCTGCTCTAGTTCATCTTTTTTTTTTCCAGCATACTGGCGACGGCCAAAGCCGTGCATAGTGCACCCAGCCCGACCCGTGTGAAGACAGCTGTGATTCTGCTGGTCGTGCAAACCGTACTTTCCCCAGGGGACCAACTTCTCTTATGATTTTTTTAACATTTGTTATCTTTCTTTCCACATGATTGATGATGAGGAAACTGATCGCTTCTGTGAGGTTACTATCATTCATTTACGCAAAAATGACCATAATCATGCTTACAGAGAGATATTCCCTCTGCTGCTTGGGACAAAAAGAGAAGTGGGAGGAAATGGCAAGGAGTTCAATGCTGTCTTCTTTTTCCCACCAATGAACAACGTCACAAACAAGTCTTCAACTTAAGATCCAATACGATTCATATGAAACAGAAAGTGCCAGTCAAATATTTATTTTCTATAAAAACTAAGAAACATCCACATTGATTCAGAAGCCCTCGAGGGTTTTTTAATCACTAATTCATTTCGATCTATTTTGACATTTTCTTTTATGTTTTTAGAAATAAGAATGTTTTTAAACAGATTGTGGTAAATATTGCAGTAGAATGGCAAGTGTGATACAAGTAGGCTAAATGTAACTGAACTGTATGAACGTTTGTGTGAGAGTGAAGGCAAGAAAGATTGTTAACAATCAGTCATCCTCTTTACAAATATTACGAATTGCGTACATTTCAGTTTTCGAAATCCAGAACACACAGAACAAGAATCAGTTTTATCCACAAGCCCAACTCACATTTATTTAAGATTTGTTTAGATTTCCGCCTGCAGTCGTCTCACTTTGCAACTAGATCTTCATTATAAACCGTTTAAAAAGCACTATAATATGCTGACTTGATAAAAAGCATCTTTCTGTGGATGTGGCAGTGGTGGTGGTGGTGAAGAAAGTGGGTGTGGTATATGCATGTGTGTGTGTCTGGTTGTATAAACGAGTGTGTGTACGTACATGCACAGCATAAATTACAATATTCTCACAGTTAAGATTGTTAACTTTTAGGCACTGCCTGCATTTATGGTTGATTTGATTTCTTAACTCGATCCCTTTCTTACACAACTCTCTTTCATAGCCAAATTTGCAGATGTTTAACTCTGTGTGTGTGTGTTTTTTTTCACATTTTCAGTAATGTCACTTCTATTCATCGGGTTTTAGCTTGTCATAATTCAATAATTCAATGTTAATAATTCTAACACACAAAAACATGATATAAATTAAAAAAAAAAAAAAACTCAGCACTCAATTTTTAACCAGCCGCTGTGGCGAAGTGGTTAGCATCACGGACTCTTGGCTGGGAGGTCGCAGCAGGTTCAGTTCCCATCAGAGTCATGTGGGATTTTTCTGCCCCTAACCAGCTCCTACCCCAGAGTTGAGTTTGCTACGGGCTCAGTTGGGAAGACAAGGACGAGTTACATCCACTTAATGGATGCACCTCTGAGGGTGTTGCTCACATTTCCTGACCAACACTGCAGGTGTCTTTACCTCTTGGGCCTGGTTGACACCGGGATACAGTATGAAAGGAAGCGTAGAGTAGCATCATCTTTATTATCCTCATTCTCATCAATCAGGCATTAAAAAAAAAGCCTTAGATTTCTGTGGCCATTCATGCCCTGCTCTCATGGTGACCTAAGTTTTTGATGTCCTCTTCATATGTATGACCTTGGTTTGGTTCTGTCGGGGGTCACCGGTATCGGCAAGGCCCATGGGGACTGTTGTTGGACAGACATGGGTGGCGCCCTCCAGTGAAGAGAGCTCACTCACAGCAGCTCTGTGCCTAAGCAATTATGTCATCAGTAAGGGGGCTTAGTAGGTGGTGTTCTGCTTATATTGGATCAGATCAGAACAGGCACCACTGAACACCACTGAAGTGACTCAGCAACAATGCAGCGTCTCCTCTGGTGGGTTGTCTCTTAACATTGACTGCTCCCTGGGGATTGCCGGCGCCCGCGGGCTGCAGCAGGACCGACCGAGCTGTGACTGCGGACAGGCGGTGTCGGAATGAGAGGCGTGGTGCACTGCCACTGAGGTGGCACAGAAGGTGGACAGCAAAAAAACAAAAGAAAATAGAAAAACAATTTTTTTTTTTTTAAATCACTCACTTCATTCTTTCAGCACCTAGCATCAACATTTTAACACTAAAATAATAACAAATGTGTACAATGATCTGGATGATTACAATTGGAAAGCAATTCTGTGCAACACATGACCTACATGTATATACACATCCATCTATATATACACACACACACACATATACTATATATATGATTGGGTTGCACTGAAAAAATGGCATGTTCTGTGTACAGTTTTTTTTCCCCCTCCATCACCACCACAATATCAATTTTTTGCCTTTTCATGAGAGCACGGTTTTCATGTGTCAATGAAAACTCTGTGAGGCAGCCAGCTCCGTCCAGGTCTACTACGCACGCTTTCCAAGGACCGGACAACCGGTAGGGACACAGCACAGCTGAGTCCGGGTACACTATGCATGTTGCCTAAGGCTATTAACGCAGAACACTATTCTACCTTGTACAATTGAATATAGAAGGACAATGATGATTCACATTACACAGACATACACACTAGTGCAGAACACTATTATACTTATATACAACTGATTATAAGAAAGACAATGATGATTCACATTAAACATATATGTACACACTAAAAATGTCTCTCACAATATAACACACAAAACATGGTATAATTCCTCGTGAAAAGAGGATACATAAGAAGTATCATTCACCAAAACAGTATCATCAGCATAGCATGAGTTGGAATGAACAGTGACTGATGTGGCAGTGATGTTCAAGTACACCAGCACATACTCATGGTCAATATTCTTGTTCATCAAGCAAGTTTGGTTTTTTCAAGGCAGTGAGGAACCAGCAGATGATGCCGTAGAGGGTGGAGACTGAGACTGACCAAACCAACACAAAAACTGAGAAACACCCAGGGGATGACAAAAACTGAGGGAACAAAAACCTGTTCTCCATCCCCCATCCCATAAGAATACACACGGATTGCTTGAGCAATACCCTGGCTCACATACATACACTGCATGAGTACATCATAAATCTTTCACAAACTGACATTTGCATGCACTGACATAGCATGTCCAATTGTTAATGGTACTATTGGCAGCACCACAGTTTGAAACACAGTACTTCTAAACAGCAACAGCAACAATCACTTTGGGAAGGTAAGTAAACTGTAATTTAGTGTAAAGATGGTTCAAAATATGATCTCACCTGCTCATTTACCAAGCCACCATGTTTTGGCAAAAGGGCTATACATTAAAAAGAAAAAAAAATCTGCGCAATATCAGAGCTCACATGCTGCTCCACCAAGCTAGGCTTAGGACAACTTTAACATGCCATTTTTTGTGTGGTGATTGTGCATGTATGTGCGTACTCGCGTACACACTTTCTTGCAGTAGTAAGTAATAATTTTCATATAGTTTCCTCCTGTTTTTCTTTGGATATTGTCTACTGCACAAGTTATTTTACAAATATGCATGAAAAAAATTAAGCAAGTTTTATTTGTAACTGTAGGTAAGAACAGAATGGAAATATGTTGAAAGTTAAAGGATTGGAGAGGGGAAGGAATGTGTACTGAGGAATATGTTGGCCTGGGCAAGGAGTGTGTGAAAGGCTGGGCTATCGGGGTGGTGCTGGGGTGGGGGGTGGAGACGAGTTCAAAAGGATGTACTGTAAACATTAGAGACTAGGATTAGGAAAAAAATGCCAAGCATGAGATGGGGCAGATTTCAATGTCAAAGGCTAAAATGATAGTGGAGGGGCAGGAGAAGGCTTGTGGCTACTTTCACTGCCTGCTGTCATGGAAAGAATGAAGGAAGTAAGGAAGAGAATGAGTGATCGATATTGAAACGATACTGACTGGATGACACGGGAATGGCATGTGGATATAGACAGACTGCCACATTGTTGGATGCAACACTGCTATGCCCCATGATCCCCACACTGCATGTGGGACATACAGTCACAGACCTGCCACATTTGTGGAATGCAACATGCTATGCCCCATGATCCCCAACACTGCATGTGGACATATAGACAGACCTGCCACATTGTTGGATGCAAACATGCTATGCCCCATGATCCCCACAGTGCCTGTGGACATAAAAACAGACCTGCCACATTGTTAGATGCAACATGCGATGTCCCATGATCCCCACACTGCGTGTGGAGCACAGACAGACCTGCCACATTTTTGGATGTAACATGCTGTATACCCCATGATCCCCACACTGCATGTGGACATATAGACAGACCTGCCACATTGTTGGATGCAACATGCTATGCCCCATGATCCCACACACTGCATGTGGACATAGAGTCACAGACCTGCCACATTGTTGGATGCAACATGGCTATGCCCCATGATCCCCACACTGCGTGTGGACATACAGTCACAGACCTGCCACATTGTTGGATGCAACATGCTATGTCCCATGATCCCCACACTGCATGTGGACATACAGACAGACCTGCCACATTGTTGGATGTTAACATGCTATGCCCCATGATCCCCACACTGGCGTGTGGACATATAGACAGACCTGCCACATTGTTGGATGCAACATGCGATGTCCCATGATCCCCACACTGCATAGAGTCATGTGCCAACATACAGACAGACCTGCCACTGGGTGTTGACATAGTGACCTAACATTGCTGTATACCCCATGATACCCACACTGCATGTGGACATAGTCACAGATCTGCCACATTTTGAAAATGAAAAAGAGGGGTGGGGTCTGGGGGCCCCGGCGTAGGCCCCCAGTGGGGTACAGGGCAAACGTCCCACTGGGGGTTAACTGACGGTTTTCTAATGATTACTGAGCACAGAAGTACCCCATAAAGCATAAAATTGCATGAATTTTGATCTTATTATCAATGCAGTTCCAACAAATTTTCAGGTTAAAACTTGTACAGATCAATCAGCCTTGCAGCATAAAATGATGAAAAAGCTAGAAAAAAAGGACAACAAAGCGAACATACAGTGCATTAATTTTCATACTTATGGTTTTTGTCGAGATCAGACAAACCATAGTGACATCATCAGAGAGAGAGGAGAGAGAGAACAGAGAGATAGTGAGAGAATTATGTTGATTTTTACAGAAATAACACCCAGTGATTGCATAACACTGGTAATTATCAGTATAATACTTATTCCAAATCTTAAAAAAAAATGAAAAAAAAGGCCTCTCACTAGTCTCAGTCCCAGGATTGATAAATTTTCACTAGTACTGAAAAATATTCTGAGAGAGGCCTTCGAGTTATTTCATTTTTTTTACTGGGTCCAGTTTTCCCTTTACAGACTGGGTTCTGACAAAAATTGTGAGCCAGGTCCGATTATGGAATTCATGCAATCACTGCAAACACAACAAGACAACTTCATTTGGGGATTGCATGCCAGGAATGCTTATGGTATATACACTACTCATCAGAATCAATCCATTCACAGGACTTGAATCTTCAGTTTCAGTTTCGCCAACTTGCCAAAGACTGGATAAACACTCTTGTAGGTTCCTCCTTTCCATTTCTGATTGTATTTTTTTGTTCGCCTTTTCAGAATCACAACCACGGTTCGCTTTCGTCTCGGCTAGTCGTTCCGCCATCTTCAAAGGAAGTGATCACGCTTACCTACTTTGTTTGGAACATATGACAAATCAAAATTCAGCGTATGATTTCCACGGGTGAGTTGGTAACCTTGAACCATTTTGTGCATGCGCCAGATAGTATTGTGCCCTATTCCGCAGTCTTGAACAGAAGAGAAAAAATCGCTGTTTTGACGGCTCTAAAAAATAATAGTTTTCCAGCTATTGCGATTGGAGAGCATGTTGAAACCCCCCAAAAGTGGAATTTATCCAATGAATCAGGGTGAAGGCAGTTCCTGTATAATCTCCTTTACTGGGATTAATAGCAATCTTGTAAGCGCCCCAGTGATGCCAAAAGCTATTCATGTTTAACAATTTTGTAACATCTGTGTGCATGATCTCAGGGTCCTCTCAACCCACTAGTTAAACAAAAAATCCTTTCAAATTGATGACCCAGTGTAGACCACTAACAAACACGCCGGGGTACATGGGTGATATCTCAGGCAACGC
>JADBJO010025672.1:0-2500 GCA_016801955.1 Conus betulinus
GAATGGCTTGTCTCTTTGTTGAGGATCCTCATGTGATTGTGTTGATAATGTGTAGATGGCCGATGCGTGTTCGTGTTTTTTGAGGTCATGTGGACAATGTTGATATGTGTAGATGGCCGATGCGAAGTTCATGTTTTTGAGGTTATGCTTGACAATGTTGATAATGTAGTAGATGGCCGATGCGAGTTCGTGGTTTTTGAGTGTATGCTGATATGTTGATAATGTGTAGATGGTCCGCATGCGAAGTTCATGTTTTTGAGGTCGTGCTGACAATGACTTTACCATGGTGCCAACAAGTATTGAGGGAAAAATTAGATTGGTGGGTGGGTGGGATGGGTTGGGGGCAAATCACACGATGAGATGGTCAGTGGAGATAGTCTGCAGGTGAACACACGTCAGGAACACGTCCTTTCTGAAGACACGTGGAGCTGACTTTTGCTTTCTTTCACAGTTACAGTTAATATAGGTCATAGCTGCTTTTATCTTCTTCTGTTTCTCGTATTTATCACATGTTTCTCAGAGAGAGAGAGAGAAGAGAGAGAGAGAGAGAGAGGGGGGGGGGGGGAGGGAGAGGGAGAGAGAAGAGAGAGTCGTCGTGTAGGACCGGCGACAATTTTAATAATTGCACACACACAACACAAAAACAACAACAACACACACTCAGGAGGAAAGAGAGAGAGAGAGAGAGAGAGAGAGAGAGAGAGAGAGAGGAGAGAGAGAGATGATTCAACCGGGTTTCTCTCTCTCGAAAAAAAGTTGTCATTGAAGAACTGGCAACAATGTTACTGATTGTACACACACACTCACTGACTGTAACCAATTTATTGTCAGATCAACCCATGGTTGTACTGACATTTAAGAAAACATTATGAACAGAATGTCAACATTTTTCATTTAATGAAAAGTGACATCACACACACACGCACGCCACGCACGCACGCATGCACGCACACACACACACACACACACACACACACACACACACACCCACACACACACGCGCGCGCGCGCGCGCGCGCGCGCGCGCGCGCGCGCGCACGCATAAATGCACAAATACACACGTCCTCTATGTCTCTATACGAACACGCCCACACCCCTCTCTCTCTCTCACACACACACACACACACACACACACACACACACACACACACACACATACGCATAATACACAAATACACACGTCTCTATGTCTCTATTCGAACACACCCCACACACACACACACACACACACACACACACACACACACACACACACACACACACACACACACACCACACGCACGCACGCACGCACACACACCACACCACATACCATCCTACACACACACACACACACACACACACACACACACACACACGCGCGCACGCACACACACATACACACGCGCGCGCGTGCTACATACACACACGCGCGCGCGCGCGCCAACACACACACACACACACACACACACCACACACACACACACACACACACACACACACACACACACAGGGAGGGGGGAGACTAGCAACAATGTTAATGATAGCTGTCTCACTGTGACAGTATCTCATCCAGAAGAGAAAACCAACAAACAGAAAGCTTGTGCACTGGGTACCCTTGGTAACTGATAGGTTTTTTTTTTTGCACTGTTAACACGTACACACACACACACACACACACACACACACACACACACACACACACACACACACACACACACGCCAGAGGCCTAGATGCATCTAGCCGGGACCAGTATTTTTTACCACCAGTATAGTTCAGTCAATATTACTTTTTGACTGCATGTATTGGGTTGCAAGCGTGACTTAACTGCACGTATCTTTGAGAAAACCTACCTTTACCTGCACTGCCTCTTGCAATATGTACTGTTTATCCAGCGCCATCTGTTTTTTGCCTGTTAGTTTATTTTTCTTTTCTTTCTATCTTCCTTTTCTTTTAACTTCATGCATTGTTTTCATTCGTAAAATGCAGTGTTGTTCACCCCGATCTAAGAGTTTGCGGACGTAGGAATTTAAAGCAAGTTTTGTGAAAATCTCCTTAAGCAAGTTTGTGATTTTTTTTTTAATTTGAACATCTGCATAGGGAATTGTCTCTACTTTGATTTTGCCTCTCGTGGTTGGCTGGGCTGTAAACATGAATTAAGTTGAGCCCAGCGAGAGCTACGTTTACTCCTAACGCTTTTAACTACATCTATTGTTCAGCCAGCGCCACTGTTAACAATAAGAATTGTTTAGCAGTCAGTGCTTTCATGAGCACTGGTTTTACAACATGAAAAGAAATCTTAGATGAGGTATGGAACATTAAACAGGTTAGAGTAAACAAGTAGGGTAACTCTAGTGAAATGACTACACGCTACGATTCCAAACGAATGCTGCTTGACACCGAAACGCCCAGCAGAAACGACAACAACACAAAGCACACAAAATGAACAGGGGACACATTCCCCCCAAACCGATCTTCCAAGCTTGCCCGTATACTCTGTACATGACACATCTGCACAGC
>JADBJO010025672.1:7500-17500 GCA_016801955.1 Conus betulinus
CGCTTCGAGGACAGACAGCTTCCAGGGAGGAAAAGGGAGGGGTGGGGGTGGGGGCCGATTTTTACACAGAAAACGTATCGTGACGATGAAGTATTATGATACAGCAAGCAACACGAAACTATTTAGTGAGAGCGAGAAAAAAAGGAGAGAGAGAGAGAGAGAGAGAGAGAGAGAGAGAGAGAATAGAGAGAGAGGAAGAGAGAGAGAGAGAGTAAATCTGTAAAAGGATGAATTTGGAAAGAACGGTTTGAAATGCTCAATACGAGAGAGAGAGAGAGAGAGAGAGAGAGAGAGAGAGAGAGAGAGAGAGAGAGAGAGAGAGTGTACGAAAGTATGTCTGTTATTGCATTAAAACATGATATACGCTCGTCTCTAAGTTTGCAACACCGAACTAAGGGAAGTGCACAGTTAGACATGCTTTGTATCCAGTTTGTTTTGTGAGGGTGTATATGTGTGCATGCGTGCACACGTACGTACACACACACACACACACACACACACACACACACACACACACACACACACACACACACACACACACACACACACACACGTGTGTGTGTGTGTGTGTGTGTGTGTGTGTGTGTGTGTGTGTGTGTGTGTGGTGACTGCATGGAGGAACTTATACGCACATCTGTGAAAGTGTACCGCGCTGCGTAAAATGTTCAAAATTAAGTTTGCACAGGTGTAATTTACGTGTTTTGTAGTAGTACTTAAGTTTTACGTTTGTTCACCACATCTATGATATTAGATGACGTACGTTCTGTGATTGTCAACCCGTGCTGATGTTAAAATCTTATTTCAATTCTTATTTTACTATTTTTTTCTTGTTACTGTCTTACTGTTCTGTTTTCCCTGTCCTCTTCCCTCTGCTTCTCGTCATGTAAATATATATTCTGATACGGCCTGTGTGGTCCACTGCATGGGCAGCGAAGAACGTGTCGAGGCTGCGCCACCAAACACACATGGATCATATTTCACATTACTGGGCTGCTTGTAACGTCTGTTTTGTTCATTTTTTTATTTGCTTTGGTTTGGCTTTGCTTTTACAAACAATTCAGTTTTATTATGAACAGAACAAAAGCCCTTGATTTAACAGAACTGTCATTAAGAAGACCAACGACAAGAAGAGAGAAAAAACAAACTTTAAAGTGTTGTGTTGAATTTTGATTCTTTGCCATTGAAAATATTCAGATCAACTCATTTGTGTTTTTCCTTTTAAAAATTTTATTTTCGTTATATTTTATTAGTTGTTTTTTTTTTTTTTTTTTTTTTTTTTTTTTTTTACAGAATAGAATTGTTACATGTCAGCCCATATAGAAGACTGGAATTGAGAATGTAGGATTTTTTTCGTGTTAAACTGACCCTAAAGTCAAGATCTAGAAATCTGGATTATGGAAAATCAAAATGAATCTGTAAGGACACAAAGGTGACCTTGGCAATGTGTATTACAGTCTGATCTATTAACTGTAACATGATATCTATTTTCATTTATTGTTAATTTGATTGTGTTGTTACTATTAGGCTATCATTTTTTTTACTGTTTGTTGCCACCTGGTTGATTTTATGAAGACATTTCCTATTTTTGTCCTTATTTATCTACTTATGTTATCCAATGAAATTATACTGAACTTTCCTTTTCTTTTATTTTCTTCTTATCATTATCATTTTTTTCCATTTGATTTATTTTATTACATTTTCTAGCCTGTTTAATGTTTACATTACATCTATTTTTCACCTTTTTCCTACTGCAAGGTTTGTTCTTTTTCTTGATCACATATCTTTGACAAGCTATACTGCAAGAAACCCTTGCAGCACATACCACCATTATGATACCAGACTACAGTTACTTATTCAGTGACAAGAAAGTGGTGTGAGAGTGCGCCATTTTGTCATACTTGAACACATGAATTGTTATCTAGACATGGAGAAAAGAACCCTTCACAGCAAAGGGAAAAACGTTTTTGTTTGATAAGCATGTACGCTTTTTTGTTAGTTGTTTTGTTTTGCTAAGTTTTGCTTTTCCTGGTAGAGATAACAAGTCTAAGACCATTCTACGAAGAATGAAATCTGATCGTAATTGACCACCTGATTTCGAAAATTTAGAAACAATATAAACCAACAAACAGAAATAAAAAAAAAATGCATAAATGTTTATTGCAGTGCTTATAATACATACTTATATATGTATATGTACATATGAATATATATATATATATATATATATGTGTGGTGTGTGTGTGTGTGTGTGTGTGTGTGTGGTGTGTGTGTTTTCAGCCTTTAATGCCTGCTGTCCCCCCCCAATGGGTTTTCGTATCGGTCTGTGTGTACCAGACTCCTGCAGCGGTCAGGACATCACCTATCTTGTCAAACGATGGTCAAGATCCATATTGCATATTTTCTTATGCACGGAAAATGATACAAAAAACTACTGAACGAAAGAAACTTTGACCTTGAGAGGGAGACTCGACAGAGTAGTAAATCGTTATTCACTTTCATTTAGCCAGCCCAAGAATGAAATGACAGATTACAACAAATAACTACATGAAAATATACATGAAAAGTGTAAAAGAATGTACATTCATTTTAGATCAGACTATTTGATTTTCAGTCACCAAGAGAGAGAGAGAGAGAGAGAGAGAGAGAGAGAGAGAGAGAGAGAGAGAGAGCACAACAGTGTAAGCAAAAGATGAAATAATGTTCAGAAGATTAAACAATGTTCAGAAGATGAACACGAGTATTCTTATGCCCCGGAAATACGTTTGTTTAAAAAAAGAAAAAAGAGAAAAAAGAAAAAAAAAAAGAAAAAAAGGTGGGCAATTTGGAGATCGTTTTGAATGGGATAATGGGCAGTAATCATAGGCAAGAGTACTCCATCAAAGGGCGGTAATCACAGACAAACGCACTCCCTCTTTATGCCCACTAGATAAATGCTCTAATCACTGATTTGTTGTGTTGCAGTTCTGGAAACCCGTAACATCAGTCTACGAGCGGGGCTGACCACCTGCCAGGAAGAAGTGGATTATGACGCTAAGGCTGTAGTGTCCTGTGAGTAGTCGTTTTTGTGTGCAACTAAAAGCAATTTTCCGAACAGCTGAATGTCAGCTGTTTGAAGAACAAAGCTGTGCCGTGTACTGGTTTTCCTTTGTCTTGTTTTAGTGTATTTCATCAAAACATCAAGGTTATTTTGCAGTCTCACTGAAGGAAGTGTCGCGACAGTGGGAAGGTTTAGTTTCATTGCGGAGGTGTCACTAAATGTGGACAAGTCCATATACGCTACATCTTATTTGCTAAGCTACGAGACAACAGTACGCGAGACTTACCGCTGAAGAATGAGTGAATTAATATCTAACGTGAACGGATTTGAGATTAGGGTCTCGTAGACACGATTTTGGAGATGTCTGACCCGCGCATCAGCCCATCGTACCGGTCAAACCTTGGGTACCTAACATTGTTTGCGTGACTACTATTGTTGCATGTGCGTGTTTGCGCGCGCACGCGTGTGTGTGTGTGTATGTGTGTGTGTATGTGTGTGGATGGGTTTGCGTGTGTGTGTGTGTGTGTGTCAGCATTCGCGGATTTCTGGCTGGGAGGTCGTAGGGTTTGATTCCCATCAAAGCCGATTATTTGTAGTATTTTTCGGCCCTGACCGGGCTCAACTCAGAGCTGCGTTTTCTATGGGCTTAACTGGAATGACTGGAAGCACACATTTGAGTTCGGCTGCGTAATGGATGTCTCGAGAGTGTTGCCCAGTTTGCCTGAACAACACCACAAGTGTCTGTATCTCTTTGTCCCGGTTGACGCCGGGATGTATTTATAAAATAAGCTTAGAACACCGCCCTCTCATGCAGACTTTGACTGGAACAGAACTCCGCAACATCTCCAGCATACTTGTCCTCACTGTTCGGCTGAAAAAAGGGAGTCAAACTCGGTGGCCCTTCATGCCCTGTTCTCTGACAAAGTTATTGGAACTGTTGTTTGAGAGGCGCCATGGCGCCATCCAGAGGGGGGTCTCACCCACGCTGTGTCCAGGGCTTATCAGGCGGTGTCCGGCAGATGTCGGATCAGGACAGCATCACTGAACACCACTCAAAATTACTGGACAGCAATGCGGTGTCTCCTCTGATGGGTTGCCTTGAGACGACTTGATATTGACTGTTCCCTGTGATGGCCAGTGCCAAGGATGTAGCAGGACAGCCCATGGTGTGACTGTGGAAGGGGAGCCGGAATTAGCGGCGTGGTTGTAGTGCCACTGATGTGGCACAAAAAGATAATTACAAATGAAAAAGAAAAGAAAAGAAAAGGGGAAAAAAGAAAGTAAGAAAAGAAAAGAAGACAAATGGCCAGGAAAAGACTTGGGAGGTAAATGGGATTGGAGAATTTCTATAGCAGCATTATAGACGTGCACACCGAAAAGAGAAGTGATGTAATTAGTCAGGCATTCTCACCCAGATTACTGACCATCAGCTTGCCATGCCAAGTTCAGTGGAAAGGAAGAGAAAAAGAGAGAACATAATTTGATTCTCTGACATAAACTTTTACACTGGTACCCTTGGTTTGTGTGGGTCACAATATGTGATCCGGTGGCTGTTTGCCTGTGGGATTTGATTGCTGACAATGGCCACTGTGTCTGAGAGAGGACGAGCCCATTCATTTATCAGCGTTGTAGATAGAAATAAACCATGAGGAATAACAACATCTCCAGCTTTCCGTGTTGGCTACAATACAACATGCGTGTTTTTATGTTTGAAAGATGTCGCTTGCTTCTTAGGCTCACATTATATGTTTTTTAACTCCATAATTCGTTTTATTAGTATATTGTGGTGTGGGTGTGATGTGGTGTGTGTGGTGAAGTGTGATGTGGTCTATATGGTATGGCATGGTATGACGTGGTGTGGTGTGTGTGTATATGCGTGTGTGCGTGCGTGCGTGCGCATGTGTGTGTGTGTGCATATGTGTGTGTGTGTGTGTGTGTGTGCGTGTGCGCGCACTTGTGTGTGTGTGTGTGTGTTGTGTGTGTGTGTGTGTGTGTGTGTGTGTGTGTGTGTGTTCTCTCTTCCCAAAACTTTCCGTCAGCAGTAACATCTTACAGCACCATCGACCATCCATCACTCTTCCATCTCCAGGTTGATCTGCAGCGTGTTCCTTCTGCTGATGCTCCTGGGCACAGTGTACGACTTGCTGGCCGTGCAGTGGCCGGCATGGATGGCAGCGGCCAACAAGCCGGACATGGAACCCTCAGCTGCCTCTGGCAGTGACTACAGTCTGGACAGCTCTCCCCCGGCAGGACATACCACCCATGTTGATATAACCAGGGAGGGCGAGAATGAGCCGCTGCTTGGCAAAAAGAAACCGTTTCCTCCGGAGGGACCGACTATTGGTAAAAAAAAAAAAAAAAAAAAAAAGAAAGAAAGAAAGAAAGAAAGACTGACTCTTGAATGGTGTGTGTGTGAATTTTATGGAATGCAGTTTAAAGTGTCGCTATTGTGAAGAGACAGTTGGTGCCCAGGGTTGCCATTCATGCACGACATCGTTCCAACATATGTTTTCACACTCGCTAAAAGAAAAGGGTGGGAGTGGCTTTTTTTTTTTGTTCGACAGGACATTAGATATAATGCAAAGTGTGTTTTATTCTGTATCTTGTGAGGCGATATGTAAATGTAACATCTCAGAAGATATGAAGAAGACACCTTTTGCATCATATACAATATCCTACATTTACATATCGCCTCACAAGATACAGAATAACACACTTTGCATTATTCTAATGTCCTGTCGAACAAAAAAAAAAGCCACTCCCACCCTTTTTCTTTAGCGAGTGTGAAAACATATGTTGGAACGATGTCGTGCATGAATGGCAACCCTGGGCACCAACTGTCTCTTCACAATAGCGACACTTTAAACTGCATTCCATAAAATTCACACACACACCATTCAAGAGTCAGTCTTTCTTTCTTTCTTTCTTTTCTTTTTTTTTTTTTTTTTTTTTTTTTACCAATAGTCGGTCCCTCCGGAGGAAACGGTTTCTTTTTGCCAAGCAGCGGCTCATTCTCGCCCTCCCTGGTTATATCAACATGGGTGGTATGTCCTGCCGGGGGAGAGCTGTCCAGACTGTAGTCACTGCCAGAGGCAGCTGAGGGTTCCATGTCCGGCTTGTTGGCCGCTGCCATCCATGCCGGCCACTGCACGGCCAGCAAGTCGTACACTGTGCCCAGGAGCATCAGCAGAAGGAACACGCTGCAGATCAACCTGGAGATGGAAGAGTGATGGATGGTCGATGGTGCTGTAAGATGTTACTGCTGACGGAAAGTTTTGGGAAGAGAGACACACACACACACACACACACACACACACAACACACACACACACATACACACACACACAAGTGCGCGCACACGCACACACACACACACACACATATGCACACACACACACATGCGCACGCACGCACGCACACACGCATATACACACACCACACCACGTCATACCATGCCATACCATATAGACCACATCACACTTCACCACACACACCACATCACACCACACCACAATATACTAATAAAACGAATTATGGAGTTTAAAAAAACATATAATGTGAGCCTAAGAAGCAAGCGACATCTTTCAACATAAAAACACGCATGTTGTATTGTAGCCAACACGGAAAGCTGGAGATGTTGTGTTATTCCTCATGGTTTATTTCTATCTACAACGCTGATAAATGAATGGGCTCGTCCTCTCCTCAGACACAGTGGCCATTGTCAGCAATCAAATCCCACAGGCAAACAGCCACCGGATCACATATTGTGACCACCACAAACCAGGGTACCAGTGTAAAAGTTTATGTCAGAGAATCAAATTATGTTCTCTCTTTTTCTCTTCCTTTCCACTGAACTTGGCATGGCAAGCTGATGGTCAGTAATCTGGTGAGAATGCCTGACTAATTACATCACTTCTCTTTTCGGTGTGCACGTCTATAATGCTGCTATAGAAATTCTCCAAATCCCATTTACCTCCCAAGTCTTTTCCTGGCCATTTGTCTTCTTTTCTTTTCTTACTTTCTTTTTTTTTTCCCCTTTTCTTTTCTTTTCTTTTTCATTTGTAATTTTATCTTTTTGTGCCACATCAGTGGCACTACAACCCACGCCGCTAATTCCGGCTCCCCTTCCACAGTCACACCATGGGCTGTCCTGCTACATCCTTGGCACTGGCCATCACAGGGAACAGTCAATATCAAGTCGTCTCAAGGCAACCCATCAGAGGAGACACCGCATTGCTGTCCAGTAATTTTGAGTGGTGTTCAGTGATGCCTGTCCTGATCCGACATCTGCCGGACACCGCCTGATAAGCCCTGGGACACAGCGTGGGTGAGACCCCCCTCTGGATGGCGCCATGGCGCCTCTCAAACAACAGTTCCAATAACTTTGTCAGAGAACAGGGCATGAAGGGCCACCGAGTTTGACTCCCTTTTTTCAGCCGAACAGTGAGGACAAGTATGCTGGAGATGTTGCGGAGTTCTGTTCCAGTCAAAGTCTGCATGAGAGGGCGGTGTTCTAAGCTTATTTTTATAATACATCCCGGCGTCAACCGGGACAAAGAGATACAGACACTTGTGGTGTTGTTCAGGCAAACTGGGCAACACTCTCGAGACATCCATTACGCAGCCGAACTCAAATGTGTGCTTCCAGTCATTCCAGTTAAGCCCATAGAAAACGCAGCTCTGAGTTGGAGCCGGTCAGGGCCGAAAAATACTACAAATAATCGGCTTTGATGGGAATCAAACCCTACGACCTCCCAGCCAGAAATCCGCGAATGCTGACACACACACACACACACACGCAAAACCCATCCCACACATACACACACACATACACACACACACGCGTGCGCGCGCAAACACGCACATGCAACAATAGTAGTCACGCAAACAATGTTAGGTACCCAAGGTTTGACCGGTACGATGGGCTGATGCGCGGGTCAGACATCTCCAAAATCGTGTCTACGAGACCCTAATCTCAAATCCGTTCACGTTAGATATTTATTCACTCATTCTTCAGCGGTAAGTCTCGCGTACTGTTGTCTCGTAGCTTAGCAAATAAGATGTAGGCGTATATGGACTTGTCCACATTTAGTGACACCTCCGCATGATGAACTAACCTTCCCACTGTCGCGACACTTCCTTCAGTGAGACTGCAAAATAACCTTGATGTTTTGATGAAATACACTAAAACAAGACAAAGGAAACCAGTACACGGCACAGCTTTGTTCTTCAAACAGCTGACATTCAGCTGTTCGGAAAATTGCTTTTAGTTTGCACACAAAAACGACTACTCACAGGACCACTACAGCCTTAGCGTCATAATCCACTTCTTCCTGGCAGGTGGTCAGCCCCGCTCGTAGACTGATGTTACGGGTTTCCAGAACTGCAACACAACAAATCAGTGATTAGAGCATTTATCTAGTGGGCATAAAGAGGGAGTGCGTTTGTCTGTGATTACCGCCCTTTGATGGAGTACTCTTGCCTATGATTACTGCCCATTATCCCATTCAAAACGATCTCCACAATTGCCCACCTTTTTTTTTTTTTTTCTTTTTTTTTCTTTTTTCTTTTTTTAAACAACGTATTTCCGGGGCATAAGAATACTCGTGTTCATCTTCTGAACATTGTTTTAATCTTCTGAACATTATTTCATCTTTTGCTTACACTGTTGTGCTCTCTCTCTCTCTCTCTCTCTCTCTCTCTCTCTCTCTCCCTCTCTCTCTCTCTCTCTTGGTGACTGAAAAAATCAAATAGTCTGATCTAAAATGAATGTACATTCTTTTACACTTTCATGTATAT
This sequence comes from Conus betulinus, assembly GCA_016801955.1. Lineage (NCBI taxonomy): Eukaryota > Metazoa > Mollusca > Gastropoda > Neogastropoda > Conidae > Conus > Conus betulinus. Next base: position 16,337 of record JADBJO010025672.1, read on the forward strand.
TTTCATGTAGTTTATTTGTTGTAATCTGTCATTTCATTCTTGGGCTGGCTAAATGAAAGTGAATAACGATTTACTACTCTGTCGAGTCTCCCTCTCAAGGTCAAAGTTTCTTTCGTTCAGTAGTTTTTGTATCATTTTCCGTGCATAAGAAAATATGCATATGGATCTTGACCATCGTTGACAAGATAGTGATGTCCTGACCGCTGCAGGAGTCTGGACACACAGACCGATACGAAAACCCATTGGGGGACAGCAGCATTAAAGGCTGAAACACACACACACACACACACACACACACACACACACACACACACATATAATATATATATATATATATATTCATATGTACATATACATATATAAGTATGTATTATAAGCACTGCAATAAACATTTATGCATTTTTTTTTATTTCTGTTTGTTGGGTTTCTATTGTTTCTAATTTTTCGAAATCAGGTGGTCAATTACGATCAGATTTCATTTCTTCGTAGAATGGTCTTAGACTTGTTATCTCTACCAGGAAAAGCAAAACTTAGCAAACAAAACAACTAACAAAAAGCGTACATGCTTATCAAACAAAACGTTTTTCCCCTTGCTGTGAAGGGTTCTTTTCTCCATGTCTAGATAACAATTCATGTGTTCAGTATGACAAAATGGCGCACTCTCACCCACCACTTTCTTGTCACTGAATAAGTAACTGTAGTCTGGTATCATAATGGTGGTATGTGCTGCAAAGGTTTTCTTGCAGTATAGCTTGTCAAAGATATGTGATCAAGAAAAGAACAACCTTGCAGTAGGAAAAAGTGAAAATAGATGTAATGTAAACATTAAACAGGCTAGAAAATGTAATAATAAATCAAATGGAAAAAATGATAATGATAAGAAGAAATAAAAGAAAAGGAAAGTTCAGTATAATTTCATTGGATAACATAAGTAGATAAATAAGGACAAAAATAGGAAATGTCTTCATAAAATCAACCAGTGGCAACAAACAGTAAAAATGATAGCCTAATAGTAACAACACAATCAAATTAACAATAAATGAAAATAGATATCATGTTACCGTTAATAGATCAGACTGTAATACACATTGCCAAGGTCACCTTGTGTCCTTACAGATTCATTTTGATTTTCCATAATCCAGATTTCTAGATCTTGACTTTAGG
>JADBJO010025673.1:5000-23487 GCA_016801955.1 Conus betulinus
CACACACACAAACAAACAAACAAACAAACAAACAAACACACTCTAAGGCATACACCCTCACCAACGTTTCCACCTATGACGCCGTCAAATAGTCTGTCCTCTTAATTGAAGCGCTCATCCTACAGATGATAAACCAGTCATCTTGTTTTCTTTGTTCACCACATTCAATGCATACGTGCTGCACAGTTTCCGTTAGTAGGTGGTGCCAAGGCACTACAGGGTAAACAAGACCGGAAAGACAATTATCAAGAAAACACACACAATCAGACCACTTATGCAAGGTTCTGAAAAGAGAAGGATGTTAAAAAACTGGGTAAATCGCGCGCTTTTCACAAGTAAACATATATGGGATGACCAGGAACTTGGGCACAGTTTCGGACAGTACTGGGACTCCGTTGGCACTGGACCCCAATCTCACTGAGATCTACAAGCACTCAACCCTGTCGGTATTTGTCCACATCGTACTTCAGCCTGTTGGTGTTGGGTCTAAGTTTTACTTGGCCCGGTTGGCGCTGGGCCCTATTGGCGCTGGGCCTTATTGGTGCTTGGCCCCCCTCGTACTGAGAACTACTGGACTGGGCCTTAATATATTGGTAACAGGTATTAAATCACATTGGTATTGGCAATGAGCTTTCATCCGCACTATGACCTATCAGTTAATGCCTCTACTTGACATAGGCCACAATCGCAATGAGACCTATTGGTATTTGGACCCTATTGGCAGCGGGGCCCAATCGGCTTGATATGTATTTGCACAGGAGTCTGCTGGTATCTGGTTCGTACAATACTGAAAATTATTTATACTGGGCCCTGTGGGCACTTGCACCCAGGCACGCTGAGACATTCTGGTGCTTGAGGCTGTTGGTCGTGAGACCTATTGGTGTAGTGGGCTTTATTGGTACTTAGTTCCTGCTATACTGAGACCTATTGGTGTAGTGGGCTTTATTGGTACTTAGTTCCTGCTATACTGAGACCTATTGGTGTAGTGGGCTTTATTGGTACTTAGTTCCTGTCATACTGAGACCTATTGGTGTAGTGGGCTTTATTGGTACTTAGTTCCTGTCATACTGAGACCTATTGGTGTAGTGGGCTTTATTGGTACATAGTTCCTGCTATACTGAGACCTATTGGTGTAGTGGGCTTTATTGGTAGTTAGTTCCTGCTATACTAAGATCTATTGGTGTAGTGGGCTTTATTGGTACTTAGTTCCTGCTATACTGAGACCTATTGGTGTAGTGGGCTTTATTGGTAGTTAGTTCCTGTCATACTGAGACCTATTGGTGTAGTGGGCTTTATTGGTACTTAGTTCCTGCTATACTGAGACCTATTGGTGTAGTGGGCTTTATTGTACTTAGTTCCTGCTTTACTGAAACCTATTGGTGTAGTGGGCTTTATTGGTACTTAGTTCCTGCTATACTAAGATCTATTGGTGTAGTGGACTTTATTGGTACTTAGTGCCATACTGAGACCTGTTGGTGCTGGGCACTAATGAGACTGGGCCAACATCGTGCTGAGACCCATAGTTATTGACCCATGTTGGTCCTGGGTTGCAGTGAGACAGGCACTGGGTCCTAAAGACACATGGCCCCAATTGCACTGAACTTATTGGCACTGGACCGTCCTGATAATGAACCCCTGTTACGGATGGTGCTCGGTGCGTGTGTGCCTGTGTGTATGACTCTCCCAGAAATATGGATGCGTGCTCGTGCTTTCCTACCACACACCCCCACTCAGCTGTACATAGACAACCAGGCAACACAACTGCAATTCTTTTCTTATTTTTGTCTGTGCTGCCTGGACCATCAAACACATACACAACATCATCATCATCATCAATAAACACAAATAACACACATGAAGCACACCCCAACTATGGGTGTACAATATCAATATGAAGAAACAGTTATATATGTGGCGCGCACGACAACAGTCTTTCACAGGCACTGTCCGGCCTAAGAGGAGCGCAGTCTGTAAGTGGGGGTAGACGCAGATGACGAACAAAGTCGACGCGACGACACTGCGACTGTCAGTAGGGGTAGTGAGTGATGACGGAACGATGCAGTGACGTCTCTGTCCACAAAAAATAACCACTTCCTACATAAAATAAAACCCAACAACTATGAATTAACCGGATTACACTGAAGTAGCACTCTGCTACTTTTGAGGCACCAGCCTCCACTTCCAAGAGCTGTGGCTCTGTTTACTACACAGCAACAAGGATCTCACAATTCACAAGAACGAGGCTGATGCTGCAGGTCGTCAACACAGGCGGTGATTTTGTCTCGGCAGGACCAGCGCAGGGCACAGCTGGCAAACAGGACTTTGGGACTCGAACCCAAGGCGACGACTTCTCTCTCGCAGATGAGGCGCTGGCACAGCTGGCTTGTCGGGTCGATACTGGCATGCACCAGCCTCTCGCACAGCCAGCACGGTGGAGAATGGGAACACCCAACAGGCCCCGGACCCGAGGCAGGGACAACCAGTTCCCAAATACACCAGGGGCACAAACTTGGGGACTGGCTGTCACAGCTAAACTGAGTCCCTCGTCGGATGGACTGGGTAGTTGAACTAGCCAGAATTTCGTCAGAGACTGGTTGGCTACCCGCGTTCACCTGACTTACACGGTGTACAGGTGAACACCAGTTAACCAGCTTAACCAACCGGTTTTCTCGCGGAGGTCTGTCTGTCTATGTCTCTCCGTCTGTCTGTCTGTCTCTATTTCTATTCATTTGCATGTCTATTTGTCTATATGCGTTCCTGTCTGTCTGTCTGTCAGTCTCTTACTCTCTCTCCGTGTAGATCTGTTTTCATCTATCTATCTGTTTGTTTGTGAATCTGTGTCGTCTGTTTGTTTGTCTATCTCTTTGTCTCGCCCGCATGCACACACAGAGGCACGCACGCACGCACACACGCACGCACGCATGCATGCACGCACACACGCACGCACGCACGCACGCACGCACGCACGCACGCACGCACGCACGCACGCACGCACGCACGCACGAACGCACGCACACACACACACACATCATGCCAAAAGTACGGCCGTTATCGAGGCACCGTTTTCCTGAATGCACGCTGACCGACTCATTGCCCGGAGTCCTGTGACCTTTGACCCCGGGGACCCTGACAGACCTGCAGGCTGCAGCTGTGCATGTCTGGCACTTCATTGCCTGGAGTCCTTGACCTCTGACCCCGGGGACCCTGACAGACCTGCTGCTGTACATGTCTGGCCCTTCATTGCCTGGAGTCCTGTGACCTCTGACCCCGGGGACCCTGACAGACCTGCAGGCTGCAGCTGTGCACAATTCAAGAATTTTCCCTTTTGTGGTGCTTCATTGTCTACGAAAAAATCTCTCTCTCTCTCTCTCTCTCTCTCTCTCTCTCTCTCATATGTTTTTTTTTCGCGGTTTAATTTGTAGAATTCATTAAATAAACAACACATAGAAACAAGTACGGCTTGATTGTAGAATTAAAACTCCACGCATGCATTACCTTTCGTAATTCAGGACGGAAAACAAAATCCTTCTTCGTATTTCTTGCTTTTCTTGTTTTGTTTCTTTTTGTTTTCCTTTTGCATTAAGCCAGGTTTAATCAGACTGAATGCATTAAAAACATCCATTGATATTTACTGCTGTCCATCCCAGGAAAAGCTACTTGGGCGAGACTGTCCGCTTTCTGATATTTTGCAACTGCAATCATGATATTTCAGTTTCAAAATCCAAACTCATGTCTTCCAAGGCTGTAAGCTGTCAGCCTTCCTCTTCCTCCCTTTTCCTTCTTTTTTCCCCTTTTTTTTTTTCCTCTTTCCTTCTTCATCCCCTCCCTTCCTCCCTCGCTTCCCCCTCCCCCTCTCTTCCCCCCCGTCCCGTTTTTGAACTGAAACCGTTTATTGTCAAAAGTTATTTGCTCTTTTTCACTATCTTTTTTACGATGTTACAATTAAAAAAGGAGCCTTTCACGTAGATCAGTTTTTTTTTTCAAACAAAACTGTGATATCATATCCATACCCATATCGAAATTTGCGTATTACCATTTTTGTGATCAAAATTGTATGGTTTACAAATTTCACAAACGGGCATTTTTACATCATTCGGTTTATATCCAAAAAAGTGCATTTGTCTCCTGCAAAGGAAATTTTCTTATTTGTTTGTTTAAATATGTATCCACTACAGTCCTTCCATACTTTTTTACTTTTTGGCACCTAAAGAAAAAATGTTCAATGTAGTCATTTTCATTACAGAAAGAACACTTGATGGAATTCTTAATCCCCATTTTGAATAGCAGAATATTGGTTGGATAGATGTTATGAAGAAGCTTCCAATGTAGTAGTCTCAGTCTTTCTTCTTTAGTGCATTTATCTGCAATTAATATCTCTCTCTCTTATGTTAAAACTTATGCAAAATGCATCAGATTTTAGTTTCGTGTTGTGTTTGTATGGAGAATACCAGACTCCCAAAGAAAGCCTATATGTTGCTTCATCTGCACAATCAACATTATATTACCTGGACGACAATGTTTGCTATGTACTTTATAGATTCGGGTTTGGAATTGTATGGGAAATGCAAAGTGTTGGTAATGTGAAAGCTTTCATTCTAGAATTTAAGAAACGTTTAAGTGATTGTTTCATCCAAGACTGGCATTCAGCTATTGAATTACATGAGTTGTATCATGTTTATCGGTCATATAACCAGTCTCTTGTTTCAAAGTCACTACCTCTGTGTAATTAAATATGTTAACATCCGCAGGTTACTTTCAAGGTTTCGGTTAGGAATGTCGCCATTACGATGCCACTTTTTACAATATACTGATCGCAATAGAAACCATGACATTTTCTGTCCACACTGTAAGGAAGCACCGGAAACTGAGCTTCATTTTCTACTGGTTTGTCCTTTGTACGAGAAGTTGCGCTTGAGTTGATTCCAGCTAAATATTACAACACCCTTCTCTATTCAAAATGTCCATGCTGCTAGCCTGTTCTATTGAGACTACTATCACGAGTGTTGGGAATTTCATTTATAGAGCAATGGCTGTTAGGAACGGAGTAATTAATGCTGCAGGTGCTTCATGAATGTCTTCTTTGGAGTTCTGAGTTCTCTCTCTCTCTCTCTCTCTCTCTGAATTTTTTTTTCATTCCAGACACGGAATTGTGCTTCAAAAACTAAAACAAATGAACGACAAAATAAAAATGAGACACATACTAGAAAACACAGCTTGATGCAGTTTTTAGACTCTAATCACAACATTTGTCTGTTAGGAGAGAGAGAGAGAGAGAGAGAGAGAGAGAGAGAGAGAGAGAGAGAGAGAGAGAGAGAGAGAGAGAGAGAGAGAGAATACGACCGCAAATATGATTACGAATACGACTTTTTAATATAAGCTGAAAGCTTTTTTTACCCCTATGTCCTCAAAAGAATAAAAAAAAAACGAATTAAAAATACAGAGTATGAACACCTACATAGAGCGTAATCATCACAGGCGAACCAGAAAAAGTATGCACACATATGTAAAATACTGTAAATCAAGATGGTTCGAAACATTTATTTGAAATCGCATATCACTTTCTTTCTACACACACACACACACACACACACACACACACACACACACACACACACACAGGCACAGGCACGCACGCACGCCGCACACACACACGTACGCGCGCGCACACGCACGCACGAACGCATGCACGCAGAGAGAGAGAGAGAGAGAGAGAGAGAGAGAGAGAGAGAGAGAGAGAGAGAGAGAGAGAGAGAGAGAGAGAGAGAGAGAGATCCTGTTCCAAGCCGCCCCTAACACAGCCACGCCCCAGCCAGCCATTACCGTTGATGGAGTCGAACTGAAGTGCGTGGAGAACTTCAAATATCTGGGCAACATTATCTCTGCAGATGGTTCACTGGACAAAGAGATCATGTCTAGGATCCAGAAAGCCAACCACGTTGAGAGTGAAGGTCCCCCAGCAGAAAGTCATAAGACCGTCTACAAAGCTTAAGATCTACAAGGCTGTAGTCCTTTCTTCACTACTGTATGGATGTGAAACGTGGACCCTGTATCGAAAGCATATCGAGCAGCCAGAACAGATTCATACGCGATCGCTATGCATGATTATAGGTATTGGCTGGCACGACAAAGTCTCAAATCAATAGGTGATGGACAAAGCTGACTTGACAAGCATGGAGTCAACGTTGCTGAAGGCTCAGCTACGCTGGACTGGGCAGTCATCAGAATGGACGACAGCCGCATGCCCAGACAACTGATGTATGGTGAGCTCAAGGAAGGATCACACAGACAGGGAAGGCCCCACACTGAGATAAAAAGATAAAAAGATACCCTTAGCAGCAATCTCAGATGGTGTGGCATCCAGCCCTCGCGAGCTCGAAATCCTTGCTGCTGACAGATCATCTTGGAGGTCCCTCACCTTCAAAGCAACAGCTGGCTTCGAAGAGGACAGAAGACTGCGTCTCACCGCTGCAAGGGACAGACCACACAGGTCCTTGTCCTCCTCAGTCCCAAACTCAGACCATCGATGTGTCATCTGTGGGCGCCTGTGTATTTCCAGCTTCGGGCTGCCGACTCACATCACGAGCCTCCCCGCCCGTACGTACGCTTCGGAAGTACCGGTCGAACCCGATCCCAAACGTAGCGTCTGTCATAGTAAACGTACATCTCAAACGGACTTCGGCATCCAGTTAAACCCGACCGTTCGAGATACACCGTGATCTATTCGAAACGGACAGTTAGTATCCTCCAACCAATCAACGCTCAGCATTGAGCCAACACCCATGGGAAAAATGGCGTCGTCCAGCAAGGCGGTCAGACTGTCCGATTCGGAGACCAAACATTTGATTGAATTGTACCAAGGCCATGATGTGCTTTGGAATGTCAACTCAAAAAATTATAAGAATCTAAATATTCGAGAAAAAGCTTCGTATTCAATTGTACAGTCCTTTGAAGCGGCATGTGGGATCAAACTCGAGGTTTTAAAACTATCGTGAAGCACTCCGTCCGTTCGACACTGACTGGGTCGGACCGCACAGGTTCAAACGTTTCGTCTCAACCCATATTTAGTGCATGCAGTTAATGACTGTCTCCATATTTAGTGCATGCAGTCAAGGTCTGTCTCCATATTTAGTGCATGCAGTCAATGACTGTCTCCATATTTAGTGCATGCAGTTAATGACTGCCTCCATATTTAGTGCATGCAGTTAATGACTGTCTCCCTATTTGATACACAGGTGAATCCTGCACACACAGGGCAGGTAACTGGAAGGGAATCCAAACCCTGGAGGCCATACGTTACCACAAGACCTTGCACATCTCCGAGCTGGACGACATGACGAGCTGCAGACCATTGTCAGGACGTGACACGACACTGGCCCATGTTGAGACCAGCTAGACCATTGTCAGGAAGGGAAACAACACTGGCCCATGTTGAGACCAGCTAGACCATTGTCAGGAAGGGAAACAACACTGGCCCATGTCGACACCAGCTAGACCATTGTCAGGAAGGGAAACAACACTGGCCCATGTTGAGACCAGCTAGACCATTGTCAGGACGTGACACGACACTGGCCCCATGTTGAGACCATCTAGACCATTGTCAGGATGTGACCACGACACTGGCCCATGTTGAGACCAGCTAGACCATTGTCAGGAAGGGAAACGACACTGGCCCATGTCGAGATCAGCTAGACCATTGTCAGGACGTGACACGACGCTGACCCATGTGGAGATCAGCTAGACCATTGTCAGGAAGGGAAAACAACACTGACCCATGTCGGCATCAGCTAGACCATTGTCAGGGAGGGAAAACAACACTGGCCCATGTCGGCATCAGCTAGACCATTGTCAGGGAGGGAAACAACACTGGCCCATGTCGGCATCAGCTAGACCATTGTCAGGGAGGGAAACAACACTGACCCATGTCGGCATCAGCTAGACCATTGTCAGGGAGGGAAACAACACTGGCCCATGTCGGCATCAGCTAGACCATTGTCAGGGAGGGAAACGACACTGGCCCATGTCGGCATCAGCTAGACCTTGTCAGGGAGGGAAACAACACTGGCCCATGTCGGCATCAGCTAGACCATTGTCAGGGAGGGAAACGACTCTGGCCCATGTCGGCATCAGCTAGACGGGCAACAATCAAACCGCGGGGCAGAAAGCTAGAAAAAGGCCAAGAAGAGGCTGACAGAAGGACAAGGGGGATAACAATGTCAGGAGCTGACTAAACCAGTGCTTTGTTCGTCCTTAGGTTGCAGAGAATCGGAGCAGGCATTGTCCGTGAGTCAGCAGCGTAGTCTGAACAACTGCATGGGTTGAGAGATACACACAGCAAGACAAGTGACATATGACACAGGAACACATGGGTTTTCGTACCAATTCCTGTGGGGGTGTCTAATATAAGAGCAGTCCTCACTTCATAATCAGGTTTATTTTACTTTAATTTAATGTTTCATTAAATGTCTTTTTTGTTTTCTTTTGGATTGCTTGATGATCTGCTTTCCTGAAACATGAACTTTGATTTTAACATTCTCAACACTTTGTCTTCCAGTGCTTTCTGTCGTTTCTGCATGACCACAGTCCACAAGCAGAGAAATGGGTTGAGAGCAGAGCTGAGCGGTAATCCGAAAACCACCACAGCGTCATGGATGTTCTTTAATGCTGAAATACCCTGTGCAGTCATCACCTTAGCACAGCCCAGAATCAGCCAGCTTGTGCTGTTTGTGATGGCCACTTTTCGCATGAGATACATTGCAGAATACACAGACCTTGATGAGGATTCCAGCATGATTCTGTATTTAGGTGTTCGTCTGTAGATCACAAACTGGCCAACCATTATTGCTAAGTAGATCATTAGGTTGGCAGTCACAATGATATTTGAACATAGGAAATCGTGGTTAAGCTCATATTGATTAATTAATGGCATGCGGCACAGACCTGATCGGCCATGAAGTCTCCAGTGTGACAACCCAGGGAGAAATGGTATCAAGGACACCAGGGTTCCAGCACACCATGGTACTAAGGACGCTGATGCCAATGAAACTGTTTTCCGTGTGTATGAATCTTTACCAAAGCAAACGATAATCATGTGATCGAAAGTAATGAACCCAATGATAAAGACTGACGCCTCACAAGACAGATCGAAAAGAAACTTGGCCACCCTACAAGGTAGGCTGTTGATCCATGTCTTTTCACAGCGGATGTAGCTACCATTGAATACTTCATTGGCTATCGCAACCATACTGACGTGATAACCCATACAAGATGTAGCAAGCAGGGAAATTAGCGATCATCAACAAATCACTTTCAAGATTTCTATTCATTGCCAGTAAACTGACAAAGCAAATCAGTTTCCAAATGTGGCACATACACTGACCATCCAGACGAAAACTCTGTGCAGTTCAGTTGGCATCAGATGTGTGCATGATGGAAGTACAGTGCTTGGGGCCAAACATCGTAGTTTTCCCGACTGTTTTTGGAAGTAAGTTGGTCACAACAGAACCTGTAATTTGAAGCATATATACTTTGTAAACGATCAGACTCCGATAACAAATTCAAAGGGAAGTCTTCAACCTGGTTAAATGTAATGTCCACCTCACGCAGACGTGGCATGTTTTTAAAACCCCAAGATCCAATGATTTTAATGGAGGAAAAAGAGAGATTTAGATGATTGACATGAGGCAAGTACACTGCCAACTCTGTGTTCAGTGCATTAAGATTAGTTTCTGACATATCTATCCGCATTAGTGAGTCATGAATTCGTTTGGCGACTTTTGTTTACTGTATTTGACATTATGGGGTTTTCTCGCTAATTTAAGGGTTTTTCAAATTATGTAGGTCTAGAAAATCAGCCAAGTCAATACATCTTAAATAGTTATTAGCAAGATCAACATACTGCAAATTGAGAAGCTGTATGCTTGATATATTAAAAATAAAGGCAATGAGACAAAGTAAGGCGTACATAGATATATATTTGTGCTGAATTCCTTCAATGGCATGCCTGATCCTGTGGCGTCCACGTGTCGGAGCTGTGGGAAGAGACCAACAGGGAACGTGTGTCTGCAGAGGAAGGAGCGGCCTTGACATAGACAGCCTTCAGGACACGACATATCGCAAAGCACTTCGTCTTCTCGTCGTGGACACTGCCCCCCAGCCGTCACACAGATGATCTCCATGGAGACAAATTTTAGATGCTTGACACTGGAACAATCCAGGACATGGAAACCTCATCGCAGTCCTGTTCATCCTCTCCATGAACACAGTCAGAGAATCCATTGCAACGAGTATAGACAGGAAGACAGTACAGCCACTCAGAAGGGCAACGATAATGAGTGTCAGAACAGTTTCTTCAGTGTCCATCGTCTGTTGTGTAAGTAACCAGTGCCATCCGATCAATGTGGAACCGCTGCTTCATCTTCACATCTCTGAGCTGAATGCAGTATGGGCAGGAAGCTGAATCATCTCTCTGGCAAAAAGCCTCATCAGAATCCTCCACACAGTCCGAGTGTTCATTGCAACGCTGACTCTGCTGTATACACTGACCGTGAGAACACTGAAAGCCTTGACAAGGGAGGATGTACACAAAACGACTCATCACTACTGTCTGGACAGTCCTTTTTGAAGCTGTCACACACCAAAGTGTGTGGTGAATTAATTTGACATCATCATCACACGTGAACACGTCATGTGCACATATAAACTTTCTGTCAGCAGATGATAAAGTGTTGCCCAGTTTCAACAGACGCATTTGAGTGATGGAAAACCTTTAGAGTGATAGAAGTCCCCACAGACACACTGTCGGAGTGACAATACAAAAATGAGTGGATCACATGACTTGTGTGAACAACCAGTAAGCTCTGCTTAGTTTGTGTGAAGGTGGGATGGGGGTAGACCTCTGAACTGGGTGGGCCCAGGGTGAAGAGGAAACACACCAGCTGGCTTAATGTAATTTAAACTGGCACAACACTGCTTCTACTATTTCAAGTTTTTCTTGCTGCAAACCAAATGCTGACCAGATTCCATGATTAGCCATTCGTGAAACAATGGGTGTGGTGGATTTTGAATATCTCAAGTGATTCATGTTGTAGATCATAGTATTGTCAAACCATCTACGAAAATGACTGTATACAAAGGTAGCAAGGACCAGCTGAATGCGTAGCCCACAATCACCTCAAAATAAAAAATAACTAATATAAATCCACACAGCATCTTCTACTTCTTCTTATTTTTTACTGAAGCCATTTGCAGACCATATTTTCTGACATCATAGGATACAAGAGCAACATCTATAGAGACTGTGGCACGACGGGACTAGTTTGAAACATTTCTTATTTGAAGCCACCATTCCTGACACGCGAGACTGCTGAAGGGGCAGTGTTCTGTTTCGTCCCGCCCATCCTCACACTCTGTCTTCAGGTTACACTGCAGAAAGTCATGAAATGTGGAGTATTTATCACCGAGCAGTTCAACAACCCGCTGGGCAATTTATAGGGTGTCCAGAGACACAGAAAAGCACTAAAAAGGCCATTTTACAAAATTTAGGCTGTAACGATCGTGCGTGAAGTAAATTCTGATGTATTGTGGCAACAAATATGACGCTGGTATGGAACGTTCAGTGCACACATAAGCACCGTGTTCAGGAGATGTTTGATGTTTCCTATAAGTCACTTGTATCTTACTTCCCAAGGACAAGTCTGAAGCCTATATGACTGCTGAACACACTTACCATGGTAACACATTGAGAGTGCAATGTCGTTCTCTGTACTGAAGGAAAAACAGAGTTATACACGTATGGTATAGTTTATGTATCCAGAGTATTCTGTAATGTACTGCGCAAGTAGATTGTTATACTTATTGCTTCAAAGTTGATTGCAGCAATTGATTTGTTCCTGATCATTATCCACATTGAACTAGCAGATGACTGAAAAAAACAAATTTCGAAGACTATGATAATCACACGTTACTACCCCTCAAATCTGCCCCATGGATGCGCTACCTTAACGTAAAATCGCCATATCTCACAGTCACTGAAATGCCCAAACGGTAGCTGTTGAATATGAGCACGCACAAACATACCGCGTGTCAGCGTCACGTGCAAGTTACAGTAATCATTGGAACCGTCACACATCCCATACATCACTCCCTGGTTTGCTGTAAACTGATGCTTCAGGGTGTTGAAGTCACAGTCAGACATATTTTTTCTGCAGAATGTTGTGTTGTATCGTTTCGTTTCGTGAGATAGTCTGCACCGGGACAACGGTCAGCGATCCTCACAGACAAGGGAGTGGTGTGTCTGTTGGCGCTGCGACTTGTGCTGAACTCTGCACAGAGAGAAAAAAAAGTCTTTAATGCATCAGACAGACCCGGAAAATGACCAACAGCGCACACTGCTGATGTTTGTCTCATCTACTGGATGCAAAGCCACCTGTAATTCTACTGTTTTCTGAACACCAGCAGTACACACTGCTGATCGTTGTCTCGTCTACTGGATACAAAGCCACCTGCAATTCTATGTTTTCTGAACACCAACAGCACACGCTGCTGATCGTTGTCTCATCTACTGGATACAAAGCCACCTGTAATTCTACTGGTTTTCTGAACTGCTTGCTCTGTCTGTTTGATTTTACTCTGGTCGATTTTGTTGCGTGTTTTCTCTGAATTATAAGACACACCTTTACCCTGTCTTTTCCTTTTCTTCTGTCATTCTCCTTCGACATTTCCCCCTCCTTAGATACACACAGGCCTTGTACTTCACTTTCTTTCTCACTGTTCTTCCCTTTATTCATCCAAAAAACCCCTTGGTGTTTTTAAACCCTTCCACTCCTTTCCCTTCCCTCCATTTTCTTCTACTCTGGGTTTGTTGTTGTTTGTTGTTGTTTTTGTTTGTTTGTTTGGTTTGGTTTGGTTTGGTTTGGGATTTTTTGTCACGATTTTGCTGTTGCCTGTTGGTCTTTTTCCTATTGATTTGCTGTTTTACCTGTTGATTTGTTCTTTCACCTGTTGATTTTGCTCTTTCACACCTGTTGATTTGCTTTTTGTTGCTTGCTTTCCTGTTGATTTGATCTTTCACCTGTTGATTTGCTTTTTGTTGCTTCCTGTTGATTTGATCTTTCACCTGTCGATTTGCTTTTTGTTGCTGCTTCCTGTTGATTTGATCTTTCACCTGTCGATTTGCTTTTTTGTTGCTTCCTGTTTGATTTGATCTTTCACCTGTTGATTTTGCTTTTTGTTGCTTCCTGTTGATTTGCTCTTTTGCCCTCCACATTTGTATTTTTTTTTTTTTTTTTGCTCTGGCTTCCTTCACTCTTTTTCAGTTTCTTTTTTTTTTCTGGTCTGTGCCGTTCCTACTGCAACACTTCTTTGCTCCATTTTTCTCTGCTTTGTTCTCCCCACCCCCCCTTTCCTACGTAATACGGTAACTAACGGACAAATTAGGACAAGAGAACTGCAAAAGGTCATAACTGTAATAATAGTGTAATCATCCTGATGTCTTCATGGCTATTGTAATAATAATTTAACAATGCCTGATGTCTTCATGGCTGTTTGTAATAATGCCTGATGTCTTCATGGCAATTGTAGTAATGCCAGATGTCTTCATGGCTATTGTAATAATGTCTGATGTCTTCATGGCAATTGTAATAATGTCTGATGTCTTCGTGACTATTGTAATAATATTGTAATAATGCCTGATGTCTTCATGGCTATTGTAATGCTATTGTAACAATGTCTGATGTCTTCATGGCTATTGTAATAATGTCTGATGTCTTCATGGCTATTGTAATAATATCTGATGTCTTCATGGTTATTGTAATAATATCTGATGTCTTCATGGCTATTGTAATAATAATGTAATAATGTCTGATATCTTCATGGCTATTGTAATGATATCTGATGTCTTCATGGCTATTGTAATAATAATGTAATAATGCCTGAATGTCTTCATGGCTATTGTAATAATGCCCGATGTCTTCATGGCTATTGTAATAATGTCTGATGTCTTCATGGCTATTGTAATAATGTCTGATGTCTTCATGGCTATTGTAAAAATAATGTAATAATGCCTGATGTCTTCATGGCTATTGTAATAATAATGTAATATAATGCCTCATGTCTTCATGACTATTGTAATCATATTGTAATAATGCCTGATGTCTTCATGGCTATTGTAACCATATTGTAATAATGCTTCATGGCTTTATGACTATTGTAATCATTATAATAAATGCCTCATATCTTCATGACTATTGTATATCATATTGTAATAATGTCTGATGATTCTTCATTGCCATTGTAATAATGCCTGATGTCTTCATGACTATTGTGTATCATAATATTGTAATAATGTCTCATGTCTTCATGACTATTGTAATCAAGTGTAATAATACTGTCTGATGTCTTCATGGCTATTGTAATAATGTATGATGTCTTAATGGCTATTGTAATAATGTCCTGATGTCTTCATGGCTATTGTAATAATATTGTAATAATGCCTCATGTCTTCATGACTATTGTAATCATATTGTAACAATGTCTGATGTCTTCATGGCTATTGTAATAATGTCTGATGTCTTCTGTGCTATTGTAATATGTCTTGATGTCTTAATGGCTATTGTAAATAATGTCTGATGTCTTCATGGCTATTGCAATACATACTCGGACGCCTTCATGGCGACCAATGGGTACCAAATCAGGATGAAAGATAGACCAAAGACAGCGTCGTTCTCCTTCCCACGTTGGACAGTTTCCAGTGGACTGTGGACGCGTTTTTGGCCTTCAGAATGCAGTGACTGTCTTCAGCCGAACTGATGAGTCGGCTGTTGAGTCCATTGGATCCATTGGAGCGGAAAGACATTACAACATTTTGGATTGGATGATGCGAGGCTGACTGCCAGAGCCCAGTATTTCTCTGAGATATGTGTCTATGAGATACTGGGTTCTGGCAGTCAACCCTTGAATGATCATGGCCCACAGAAACATGGCAGCAGCAATGTGGAAGATCTTGAGGCCCCTATTCTGAAGGCTGGATGGGGTGAACTTGTCAGCCCGACCTTCCAATGTGGTTTCATGACTTTGGGGAGCTTGAGTGTTCTGGGGGTACCTGTCTGTGTGTGTGTGAGGGGGGCAGGGGGGGGGGAATGCTCTGGAAGACAAGATGGAAAAAGGATTTAGCAAGCTCCTACGCCTTCTATGAGGAAGGTGTGTGCGGTTCCTTTCTAGGGTTGGGAGGGTTCTACGGGGAGACTCGCGCCCAATTTTCTCTACACTGGCAGCTCCTCTGATCTTACAAAGAAAGGTTGTCCAAACCGTGGTCCAGTGGAGTGAGAGCTGTGAAAAAAGCTTTTAGGACTCTGACAGACTGGTTTTTGCGGTGAACAAGTTGTCCGACTTCCTGATCCGGAGGCACCTTTTGTGTTGCGAACTGATGTTGAACCGATGGGCTTGGGGCGTAAGTCCTTCTCCAGAAGGGGAAGGGTTGTGGCAACCAGTGCATTATGCCAGTCGGAAGCTGTCCCCAGCTGAAAAGAACTTTGCCACTGTAGAGCTGGAGTGTCTAGCAGTGGTGTGAGCTGTGAAGGTCGAACCCTACCTGTATGGGAAGCATTTCTACCTGCAAACTGACCACCAACCTCTGGCTTTCTCGCAGAAAACCAAGCATACCAACCGCCGGCTGATGACATGGGGCTTTGTTGTTGTGCAATGCAACCCTATTCTTCCACGGTCCAGGTGAGTCCTCGAAAAGAAAATGTCGGGGCTGACTTTCTGAGTCGGGTAAATTAGGTGCTGAGCCAGGTGACTTTTTTGCCAGGATATTGAATGAAACTGTTGTTTCATCTTAACCAAGGCGGAATTGTCATGGGCACAACGGTTTTGCAGGAGGCAACTCTTCCCGGGCCGGGTTTTTGGGTGGTTGGTTATCATCCCTTGAGCAAATCATCTGTGTTCACTTCTCCAAGACAAAAGACTTTGTCCGTGACTTGTAATGTCCGGTTGTGTGGTTAGTGAACAGTATCTTAGATTATGTTCATATGTTGAATTTATGATGGTGTTTGGTATGGTTAGGTATAAATTGTTTAGTTACTAACCGTTGAAGATGGACTTTTCCTGACGTAGGAAAATGTTGGGTTGGCATTATGACATTTTGTAGGGGTGGGGAGGGGGGGGGGGGCAGCTTGTTGTTTTGAAGAAAAACGAAAATGTTTGTTGGCAGCTTGTGTTTCCTATACCACTATGGTTTATTCCTGGTAGTCATAGGGGGGGCAGGATGTGTGATGATGAAGGAGATTATTTTATTTCGCAAAAAAATGGTTTGTTTTACCAATGGTAGGTTGTTACGTCCACGTCCCCTATCCCTGGGAGATGGTTTAGTCTCTTTTGGAATGACTAATTGAGTCAGGGTTTTTTGGAGCACAATCTCAAGCTGACAGAGCTGTTTGTTTTAACATTTGAAGTGGTACGTGGGTCCATATTCTATTTATGTTGTTTATAGTGTTAGAGTGGCAATTTGGCGTTTGGGAGACGCTGTTGGTTGTGTCAGTGTCCAGAATTCTGAGACTAACAGGAACTTCAATGTTGTGGATGTGTTGTGCTATTTTCACTGGAGAGCCTGGTAAAGGGAAGATTTTTAATTTTTCTTTGTTGCTGAGTTATCAAATAATTACAGGCGCTGAAGTAGAAAGTTTCTCAGGTAGAGTTGGCACATTTTGGCAAGATGTATGAATGGATGAAGACCGGGGTTGGAGTATAGAAAAAAAATGTGGTAAATTTGTTTTCAGGAATTTTAATAATTTATTTCTGTTTTGTGCAGTGGGGACAGAATGTTCGCCTTTGTACATATGTTTGTCTGTGGGTCTGAGCCAACGAATTGAGTTCCCGCGACACGGCGGGAGAATTCTGCGACAAGAGGGTAGAAACCAGCGATACGCTTGTCCAGGATCCAGCGAGGATGTGTAGAGACTAATCCAGTGAGTCCGTTTGGGGGGAGGACTACGTCCTGGTTGACTGGAAGCCTGCCCAGCCAGACTGTCGTACTATCGATTTTTCACTGGCAGCTGACCAGACGCTGGTTTGTTTGGCCGCAGTTGGTAATCTTGGTGTATGAGGGGTTGGACTGATAATAACAGCTGCTGGACGTTTATGCCATGCGAGATAAGTAGAGGTGGTGTTAACCCCCACCCATCCCCCCCCCCCCCCCCCCCCCCGGCCGAAAATTCCAGTGGCTAATGGTGAGTCGGAACACCTGAAACAGAGGCATCTGACCTGAGGTCGTCAGTTTCGGACTTGAAAATAGGAGAAAATAGATATTGGGGTGATTTATTGTCAAAATTTAGAGTTGGGTGTAGGCCCGAAGGTAGTTGTAATTTTTAAAAAGCAATTTATAGAAAAGAAAAAGGCAGTTGAATATAATAAAAAGAGATTGTTGAATCGTTAATTGGGTGGTGGTTCTTCTGTTTGTTCTGTATTGTTTCATTTTGTTGTACTATTGGGGGAGATGGGCTGTGGGTATGTTTGATGTGAAAAAGAGTTGGATATAAGTACAATTTCAGGTTGAGACAAACAACTTAAGATTGAAAGTTAGTGTTACACCAGCTAGCTACCCCTAGATAATCTTGAGCTAGACGAGCGGTGTGGCACAGGCCTTTGCTGGTCGGCTTTGATCAAAGATGCTGGTCGTGCTGGAAGCGTCTATGCTTTGGACTGCCTGAGTGCTGCTGCACGTGTTAGCGGAGATTCAGGGAATAACCTGTCTTCCTGAACCTGTGACATGATTGTTTACCGTGGTGTTGGGCTAATACTTTTTGTTTTGTAGGAAGCTGATGATAGTTCTGTTTTTGGGTTGGAGTGCTGTATATAGACTTCAGGATAGTGATAATGTTCTTCACCCCAATCGTGTTTCCTAGTCGAAAACAAAAAAAGTTGCTGAGCGTCCTGAGTAAGCGCACGCCCACGGTACTACTGAGGGAAATGAATTAGCCATTGTCTGGGAATTGCAGAAGTTGCTTAGTTTCCTCTGGGGAGTCAGGTTTGTTTTGCAGCGACTAGATCATCTGCTCTTTCATGAGATACATGCGAACGTCAAACTTTCCACGGAACTCAAGAATTATGCGAGCGTTTGGCGTTGCCGAGTTCATCGTTTGAATTGAAGTCCAGCCAGTTCCTGGTTTCAGCGAATGTTTTCGCACTGCCTGCTCACATCTCCGTCTATGTGAGAATCAGTTGAACTTCCTTAGAAAGTGAGATTTCCTTTCTGTGGTTGTATTGGCAGTGTTGATCTGATGCTGTTTTGACGTGTGTTTCTGGGATTTTGCATTCTGCTGTTTGTTGACATTCTTCAAAATACATTTCATTCATTTTTTTGTTTCTTTTTTGTTGAATTGTTTTCTTGTTTGTTTTTGTGCTTGTTTTTGTTGTTGTTTGTTGTGGTTTTAGGAGAGGGATGGTCTTGGTGAATGAACCATGTGTATTCCTTGTGCCACTCCAAATTGTGGGG
>JADBJO010025674.1:0-10000 GCA_016801955.1 Conus betulinus
TTCTCGCCCTAGATTCCCAGGCCAGCCCAGGCCAAACGGTCTCAGGCTAGGTGGCCAAGGCAAGGCTGACCCTCCTCGACCCCACCCTAACCTACCCTACCCCATGGCCAGGGCCCAGGCCTAGGCCAGCGTAGGCCCAGGCCAGCCCAGGCCAAATGGTCAAGGCCAGATTCACCCTCCCCTACCTTCACTGACCTTCCCTGACCCTACCCTATCCTAGACCAAACTGGCCCAGTCCACAACCACTCTACCACGACACCACCCAACCACACCACCACCACTACCACCACAACACCAACACCACAACTATCGCCATACCACTACCACAACCATACCACAACCTCACAACTACCCCACCACCCACCACACCACACACCACCATACACCACACACACCACACCATCACTAACACAATCACTGCAACACTATAAACACACCCACCACAACCACCACAACACCCACCCCAACACAACCACCACAACACCATAAACACGACCACCACACCACCACACACCACCACACACAACCACCACACACCATCAACACGACCACCACACCACCACCACTACCACCATTCCACCACCATTACCACCACACCTCCTCCACCACCACACACCACTAACACCACAATCACACCTCCACCACCACTCTAACAACACCCCCCCCCTCTCCCTGCAGTCATCGTCTTCTCTCCCTTGGGTGCTTTCTTCATTGCCAGGGTTCCATATAGTAATAGTTTTTCTATTCTTTCTGGGGTTTAATGTCCTTTTTCCCAGTGTTTTGAAGTGAAGTAAAGCATGCCAGGTGTTCAATCGTGTATTCTGGACTATTGAATGGGTACGAACACTTGTAAAGGTGGATGTCTATTGGAGGTGATTTTTACATATAATGCATTTTCTGCCTGTATTACAATAAAAGCTGCATTTTTTCATGTTCATTTTTTTTAGTATTCTTCTTTAAAAACGTTTTTATTCCAGCTTTTAGTTCGTCTAAATATGTTTTTATCTCTTAAGAGGGGTGCATTTAGTTTCAAAAAGTGTGATGCTTAACATTGTTAAAAAATCGCAAGTTCAGCGAAATAACCAAAATCTGTTCTGTAACCACACTCGATGTCAACATCCTCTGCATAGGAGACAACTGTATCCGAGATAAAAAAAGAAATGTAACCTGGCCTGTTGAAGTGGGTTAGGTCTTCTCCAGGTGAAGCAGAGACATTCTGGATTTAACTCTCTCCAGACATCGTTCAAAGCTAACGTTTCAATCATGGTTTCCGCTGCCTGTCTTGCTTGAGGGTTATTCACATGTTTATAATTATGATAGTCTCTGACAGAGTCCAGGACCAAATAAAATGCCCACCTGTTACAGCATTCTCTACACACCAGCCCGTCAATTTTCTATTTCAAATTATTACAAAATTCCAGGTCGTCTCTGTTCGGCGGCTCTTAAAGAAGATAACTACTCACTTGTATTTGAAGAGTAACTAGAATAATAACCCTGATATCCCCATTCTGATAAAACATAATCATTTTCCATCTTTTCCTCAAAGTGAGTGTATTGCAGGAAATACAGTGTATATTTTTTTTTTCTCATTTCAGGTAATAGAAGACACATACGTCTCTTTTTGAAGTATTGGGGTCTTTTCACAAGCAACAGACACGATAGACAAGATTCCCATCCATTTCCAATCAAGAAAAAAAGCAGCAATAAACGTACCGAAATAATTTTGGTTTACTACATGAATTCAGTAAAAAGAAACAGTTGACAACTGCAGAACCTAAAACCATTGAAAAGAGCCAACAAAATTTCCATCCAACCCAGGAAGAACAATGTATCATATGCCTGAACACACACACATACGTAATACACAAATGCAACAGCATCGAAGGGGGAAAAATGAAACAAAACAAACAGCAGAATAATGAACAATTTCAATTCAAAGAAAACAAAGCAACACTTGACCACCGCAAGTGAGCATAGGGTGCAAAGAACAATTTGAAGTCAGGGGTATGAGAGGAGAAAACATCCTTAGCAAGAAGTATGCAAATTGCAGACTCATAGACTAAGGATTCAAAAATTAATGTTTCTAAACACATAGAACAAGATGTAAAGTAACCCAAATTTGATAGACTGTACAAAGCAGACAAGTGAATGTTCGACACAAAGTCTTCCTCAGACATGACTTGTTGCAGTAAAGAAGCAGGCTGCAGGGACAGGTAAAGGTCAGAGGTGAGAAGGTAGGATCTGAGAAGTGAACAAGAGGTCAGAAAAAAGGCGGGCCTCTGAATGTAGGTCTGGTGTTCTACAGTGAAATGCCAGGGAAGTGAATAGTAGGTATATAAGGAGAGAAAATGATCAGCCGCCTAGCACCCAACCAAAGTCTGACCCCAGGATGGGTTGCCCCATGCTGGCACCAAGGGGTGAGATGGAAAACGGGAGTACCCCGTGAAAAAAAAACCATCTAGTCAGACGCAGCTGGCCTTTTGAATACAGCTGCAAACCTCCCCTAGAAAAAAAATCACTTTGCGGGCAGGGGGAAGGCAAGGGAGCGGAAAGGGAGCAGTAAAGCTATACACAGCTGTTCTCTTTTGCTGAGCTTTATGTAAAGCTGTACACAGCTGTCCTCTTTTGTCATGCCTCACGTAAAGCAGCAAAAAGTTTTTTCTTCGGTGTAGTCTGTGAAAGGGCAGTGTAGACAGCCTCCAGACAGCACCACAGTTGTCGTGAGCCATGAAGTCTTGAATAAAGTCTTGAATAAGCGGTGCAGTTGTTCCCCTTGCGGTGCTGCTGTACAGTAGTAGACAGTTGTCCTGGATTCCCGAAAAAAAAAGCACCACATAGTTCTCAGTCCTTGAATAAAGGGGTGCAGTTGTTCCCCTTGGCGTAGTCGGCTGTATAGTTGTAGACAGTTGTCCTGGGTTCCCGGAAAGAAGCACCACATATGTCGTCAGCCATGAAGTCTTGAATAAAGCGGTGCAGTTGTTCCCCTTGGCGTAGTCTGCTGTACAGTTGTAGACAGTTGTTCTGGATTCCCGGAGAATGGTCACCCTACACAGCCCTGCAACATTAACAACGAAAACAAAGTCAGTGTCACTTTTGATGGAGGTCTTAAATCCTTTGAAAGCAAAAGCTATCAAAATCCACGGGAAAAGAAGATTACAAAATGAAAACAAAATCTAAAATTGAGTCGGACCAATCCCATCATTAATTAAGTGACCCGCCCTTTGTGGTGTAAAAGCAAAATGAAACCCGTTGCTTCTTTTCATATGAAAAGGTGCTGGATCACATGGAATGAGGATACCAGACCTCATTAAAGTACTCTGAACCATATGAAAGAAGCACACAGAACCCTATGAAAGGAAATACTAAACCCTATAGAAAAGGACACGAAGCACGATGACAGGTTAGTAAACACGACGAAACAGGCACACTAACTTCAAAAGAAAGACTATAAACCAGGAGACTAGACCCTAGACCCCAGATCATATTCACTCATTCAAAATTGAGCTTTGCAAAAAAAAGTGTGTACGTTCGCACGAATGGGTATGGTTTTACAAGTGTGTGTCATCATGCATCCGCGCGCCTGTGTGTGCGCGCGTGTGTATGTGTATGTGCGAGCGTGAATGTGCATCACAGTGTTTGTATGTGCGTGCTTGCACATGGACATGTATGGTGGTTTTGAGGGGCTTGATAGTGAGAAGCGTGGAATCAGTGTTCCATATATCGTTGTTCCACCAGTAATTAAAGCAAAACAAAAAAAAACAAAAAAAAAAAGAAAAAACAAAGAATAGGTCAATTTCTGAAATCCCTCTAGGGGAGACCGCTACTATGTCCGTCCACTGACAGTTCCCATGACCTGACCAACTCTTAAGACTTTTGCACTTGACAGTAGCAAGACGTGAAGGGGAAACCAAACGTTATGAGAAAAGAGCCATCTGAGTTTAACATCGAAATGTGAACAATATTTAGAACATCCGTAAAATTCATATAAAAACATTTTGTATTATTCTGCGGAAATTCGAATACCTTGCTTTTAAAATATGGACAGTAAAAAATATTTTGGTCGAAGTAATTTCGTCTACCCCACAAACAAAAAGAACAGCTAGTGAAAGCTGGGATGTGTGGTAAATTCTAAACATTATTTCTGAAAACCCTTTTAAAACAAAAATCTGACAGCTTCACTGTAGGGATGCACACCCCTGAGAACACAAAAAAGGACAGCGATCAATGCCATGATGGTTATAATATAAATACCCGTTACACACCCTTTTAACAATCTTTATTGTCAAAACAGTATGACTGATGTTCCAAGTACAACTTATTTGGGGAACAAATGAATGTAAACAGTTCTGCTACCACTACGATATTCGAATTTACTACTTAACAAGAAGTGGGGCACCTTCTCTCTGGTCTGCGATCCTGGTGGTGATCGTCTGGCAGACTGGCACCGCTTCCTGTTTGGTTCTGCCACACAAAAAAAAAAAAAAAACTGTGCTGCAATACCTACGAAGAAAATTCTAACTAAACACCAACAAAGAAGACATTTACACCTATGAAGAACTACTATATTCCAGAAAAGGATGCATTAACCCTAAGAAAGAATAAGTCAACGTACGACGACATAATTCTGTAAGAAAGAAGACTATGTTAAACTGTGAAAGAATAGTTCCAATCTTATAATCACAAAGGCACTGAATCATACGAAAGAAGATACAAAAGCTATGAAAGTACGGTGACCACTGGAAGAGAAGCACGTAGAACTCTGTGAAAAGGTCATACTAAACCCTACAGCTAAGAGCAATACAGAGGACGAACACTTGCACCTCCCCTCCTTCCCTTCCCTCATATCCCACATCTGTGTGTGTGTGTGTGTGTGTGTGTGTGTGTGTGTGCGTGCGCACGCGTTTGTGTGTAATAACAATATTTGTAAAATATAAAGTTAACATTTTCAACAAAGCCATAATAAGCATTACAAAACGCTAATGAACATGAATTATTCATTAACTAAAAAGACAGAACATGCACAAGTGTGCTTCAGCACAAACTAGTATGTGGTGCCAGTGAACTTGACAAAAGTGACACACTAAGTCATCGGAAAAAAGGCTCTAGACGCTATGCAAAGACGACACAAAACCGTATGCAAGAAAATGTATTCTACTGTGAAAGGACAACAGACCATGGAAAAGAAGATGACAGAAACATCAATGAAAGACAATAGTCCATATGAAAGAACACGACACAAAGGGTCATTAAAAAGCAAGATCGGACATAAAAACCATACGAAAGAAAGAGCATAAACTTAAAGAAGAGGATACTACACACCTAGAATGAACAGTACACTGAATCTATGAAAGAAAGAAAACATGAGCCCATGTGTGAAAAAAGAGGACGTTAGCCCGTATGAAAGGAATAGAAGACACGCTAACCCCTGTGAAAGAGTGAAGAGGAGCTCCGCTAACCCCTATGAAAGGAGTGAACACTAGCCCCAATAAGAGGAGAGAACACTAGCTCCTGTGACAGAACAGGTCGCTGACCCCTATATAAAAGGAGAGAACAAGAGAACACTAGCCCCTGTGAAAGAAGAGGACTCTAACACCTGTCAAATGAGAGAGAACACTAGCCCTATGAAAGAAGAGGACTCTAACCCTTTAGAGAGAACAGCAGTCCCTGTGAAAGAAGAGGACTCTAACCCCTATGAAGGAGAGAACTCTAGCTCCTGTAGAAGAAGACTAACTCCCAAAAAAAGGAGAGAACATTAGCCCTATGAAAGAAGAGGATGCTAATCCTATGAGAGGAGAGAACACTTGCCCATGTGAAAGGAGAGAACACTAGCCTATGTGAAAGAGAGAGAACACTAGTCCCTGTGAAAGGAGAGAACACTAGCCCATGTGAAAGGAGAGAACACTTGCCCATGTGAAAGGAGAGAACACTAGCCCATGTGAAAGAGAACAACACTAGCCCATGTGAAAGGAGAGAACACTAGCCCATGTGAAAGGAGAGAACACTAGCCCCTATGAAAGAAGGGATGCAAAACCCCTATAAAAGGAGAGACCACTAACCCTTGTGAAAAACGAGGACGCTAACCCCATAAAAGGAGACAACACAACCCCTGTGAAAGAAGAGGACGTTAACTCCTATGGAAGGAGAGAACACTAGCCTCAATGAAAGGAAAGAACACTAGCCCATTTGAAAGAAGAGGACTCTAACCCCTATGAAAGGAGAGAACACAAGCCCTATGAAAGAAAAGAACACTAGGCCCTGTGAAAGAAGAGGACCCTAACCTTTATGAAAGGACTCAAGTCTACCCCCTGTGAAAAACGTTCTGAAGGACATTCAATTGTATGAAAGAATATTAAATACTGTATGAAAGTAGATGAAGGAGAAGGAAAGCTAAACCCAATGAAAGGAGAACACTAAGCCATATGAGACAACACTTAACCAAGGATAGAAACAGGACCGTAAATTCTGTGGAAGAAACGGGACCTTAAATGAGCCAGAGAGCAGTGAACAGTAAGTACTAAATAAGTAAGGTTACTGTTGCTCCCCCATGAAGAAATACATACATGTGTATTTATTTCATCATGGAGGGAGCAAAAGCTACCCTCCTTCTGCATTACTTCCTGTGGAAGAAAAAGCTGCTGTCCTAATAAAAGGATCTGCATGCAGACTCCTCAATGCCATGTTAGTCTTTTCTGTGGAATGCGGACTACTCAGACAAGAAGGAACAAGGATTGTACAAAGGAAATATTTCTGGAACAGGATCAAAGACTTCCTCAGCAGCAAAACCCTAAAGATCTGAAAACATGCGTCCACGTTCCAGATCCCTGAAACATGAGGCCTGCGACATCACTGGAGGGGTCGTTTAATACTTTCCTGAACCATCCACTCGGGTGCCTACTGTTTTGTATCCTTGTTCAACAGAAGACTGCCATAGGAAACAAGAACATCCATGGCAATCATACGAAAGAAGACTGTAACTAGGAATGACACAGGCATTACACCCTGGGAAAGAAAACACTAAAACCTAAAAAGAAAAGAAGTCACCAGTCCTGGGAAAGAAAAGTACACCAAACTCTGGAAAATTTGAAGACACAAAGAGGACATTAAACCCTAGAGAGAATAGAAAACTATACTACATGGAACCCTGGCGATGAAGGAAGCACCCAACCAAGGGAGAGAGAAGCGATGATTCCTGGGAGGGGGGGGGGGTGTTTGTGTGGTGGTGGAGGGTGTGATTGTCGTGTTAGTGTGTGTGGTGGTGGAGGGTGTGGTGGTAATGGTAGTGGTGTGGGATGGTGGTGGTAGTGGTGGCGGTGTGGTGGTCGTGTTGATGGTGCTGTGGTGGTGTGCTGGGGGTTGTTGTGTGGTGTTGTGTTGTGGTGGTTTGGTGGTCATGTTTATGGTGGTGTGGTGGTTGTGTTAGTGTGTGGTGGTGGTGGTGGTGGTGTGGTGGT
Source organism: Conus betulinus (assembly GCA_016801955.1). Taxonomy (NCBI): domain Eukaryota; kingdom Metazoa; phylum Mollusca; class Gastropoda; order Neogastropoda; family Conidae; genus Conus; species Conus betulinus. The sequence goes on from JADBJO010025674.1 coordinate 7,452, forward strand.
ATGTGTGGGTGTGTGTGTGGTGTGTGTGGTGGTGGTGGTGGTGTGGTGGTGGGGTGTGGTGTGGTTGTGGTGTGGTTGTGGTAGTGGTATGGTGGTGGTTGTAGTGTTGGTGTTGTGGTGGTAGTGTGGTGGTGGGTGGTGTGTGTGGTGGTAGGGTGGTGTCGTGGTAGAGTGGTGTTGGCCTGGGCCAGTTTGGCGTGGGATAGGGTAGGGTCAGAGAAGGTCAGTGAGGGTCGGTAGGGTCAATCTGGCCAGGGCTGGCCTGGGCCTAAGCTGGGCTAGGCCTGGGCGCTGGCTATGGGGTAGGGTAGGGTAGGTAGAGCTTGGAAGGTTCAGCCTTGCCTTGGCCACCTAGCCTGAGCCAGTTTCACCTGGGCTGGCCTGGGAATCTAGGGCGAGAACAAGAGCAGTAAAACACTTCTTGTTCAAATGACCACCTTTCCCAGACACATGAACAATCTGACCCCCAGCTGGCCGATGACCGATCCATGGATACCTCCAACTCTTGCCTCACAGTCATGTCATAAAAAGATAAACATCCCCTGCACACTGGTCCCAGGATGCACAGCAACTCCTTCAATTGCATCCATCTATGGAACACACAGAAGGCAGCCAGCAACTCTGATTCCTGGGAACCATCACCCTGACTGATGAATCACCAGAACAACAGGGAATAATGCGCAGAATGAATGGCAATGGTACACCAGAGACAAATATGTACATATACATCTATATGTACGTATTTCTCTAGCCAGGCTTCTTTAGTACCCCCTGCCCCTTCCTCTGCTCCCCACTTATTTAACTAATCCAACACAACATCCAGTCACTAACAAAACTAAAGGCATGCAGTGGCGTTGTTGAAAGATCCGTGTGGAAGAGAGACCCGATTTTAACAACATCGCGAATCAGCCACGAATCAGGGGCCACGAATTTAGATATCCTCGGCAGCAAACACGACCGACGTTAAAGCCTATAAGCCAGTTCCACGGGACCTCCTGTGTGAACTCCATGCTGATATGACCGCCATGACAGGTTCTCTGCAAAACAAGGGGTACTCAGACAGTACCAGGGGATCCCAAGAGACACTTCAAGAAATGCATGCCTTTCCTGAAGCATCTCGTCTGGTACCACTGTTCTGTACCTTTGGTCGCGGACAACTGTCACAGACGCCAGAGCAGCCGTGTGTCACACAGGGAAGGCCAGTGGCACTCTGCTCTATGTACTACAGCTCTGACACCTCCAGGGTCCCCACACCCTGATAGCTCCAACGCACAGGAGCCGGCCACGCTGATGCCACCGCAAAATGGATCTCAAGCTAAGGCCATTTCGATCCATTCAGACCGTGTTACCTAAATACTCCGCCAGAGATATTTCTCTGTATATGTCTCCTACTACGCGCGCGCAAAAGTTTCTTATCCACACAGAAGTTCAACACCGCAGCATCCTGTATATCTTCAGTCTTGCCAGGAGCTAAATGATGCGCTGGAACGGGCGTCCCCCCTAACCCCTACCTCCCCCCCACCCCAAAGCTACTAAATCCTAGCCAAAGCCACCATTCTGCGCTAGACTCCCTGTCCTGACAACCCACCACACAAGGTGACAAGCCACCCGGAGAATCGAAGTTTCTGAACACCTTCTGCTGTATTCCACAGACAGATGTAGTCAAAGAAGGCACCATACAATGTGGTGCCTGGTTACAGAAGACCCCCACCGATCCATGACAGACTGTGAGGCGACAGAATTTGCAGATCTGCGCAAAACGTGGCAATGACAAAACGAAAACCACACTCTTCACGCATCAAAAGAAAGCAACCACTGCCGGAGAGCCTCTTCAAGACTTCCCACAGACCTCAGTGCAAGCACTAGTGCGAAGTGCTGGAGAATAAAACACCCTAGGTCCGAACGTTGGACACACATATTTCAGTTCAGACCTCAACACACACGGCCAAACAGGCCTTGGTGTAAAATACCAGAGTCCCCACTCCTGTGAACCCCGGTTTAGTCTCATTCAAAGGACTGTAAGGGAGATGGAGTCAGAACCAATGCCAACTCCGAGTGAAAAAATTCCCCCTGGACCGAAACGGCCCGGCGGAGATTTCAATCACCCCAGGATCACCAAGATTACGAGTCTGGCGCTCTACCGCTGAGCTATTCCGACCCCCTGGTATGGTGTGGTGTGTGTTGTGTGTTGTGTTCTGGTGTGTGGTGTAATGTGATGTTTTTAGTGTGTGTGGGTGGGGTGGAGTGTTTTTGAGGATGATGTGTGTGGGGGGGTGGGTTGTGTGTGGTGGTGTGTGTGTGGGGTGTGTGTGTGTGTGGTGTGGTGTGTGTGTGTGTGTGTGCATTGTGTTGTGTGTGTGTTGTGTGTGGTGTGTGTTGTGTGGTGATGTGTGGGTGTTGTGTGTGGTGTGTGTCGTGTTTTTGTAGTGTAGTGGAAGTGTGGTAGTGATGTGGTGTGTGTGTGGTGTGTGTGTGTGGTGTGGTGTGGGTGGGGGTGGTGGGGTGCTGTGTGTGTGGGGGGGTATAATGGGGGGTGGGTTGTGTTGTGG
>JADBJO010025675.1:0-23485 GCA_016801955.1 Conus betulinus
GATTAGCGAAAACGATCTTACACTGACCAGCACAAAGTGCATACAATTGCAAAATAACACATCTAAGTGAAATCTGAATGCCACACAGTAAGTGCAAAATTGCACTCTAATATCGAAGATGTGTTTTATTTCTTGGTCTCAAATAATTTCAAGAGAGACTCTCTGCCAGAGAAGCAAAAAAGAGAAATTATGGTGCAAGAAGGGTGGGGGGGTGAGGAAGTGGGGTACCAAGTGGGAGGGTGGAGAGAGGGGGATGAGGGAATAGGTAAGAGCCACCATAACACAACATGCACCAGGACTTTGGGGATCACAAGCAACTGAAAGTCACAGTTGAGTTTCCATGACATTTGTACAAAGGTTTCACATTACCAGATTGACAGGTCTTTCAAAAGGGAATTTACACCTGCCCTCAACAACTGGTCATCACAAATTCAGAAAGATAGAATATAACAGCTAGGTTCAACTCAACAGTCACGTATTGTTTAAAATGCACAAACAAAAACTGTTTTCTGATTGGTATGTCCAATCATCGTTGTCCTGCCCATATAGACAGTCTCAGCTTTGCTATACAGAAAACACAGCAAGAAGTCAATACAAAATTAATATGTTACATTAGCGATTCTTTGATTGTTTACCCCGAAGCTGTTCGTGCTCACACACGTCCCATTAATCAAGACCTTTGTCATATGGAATCTTTGGTCAGTCAGATGTGCTTATCCAGGAAACTTTTGCTTTGGGGTTACAGGTGCAAACATTTTTCTTGGCATATGGTAGTGTGTTTTAAACTGAAAGCTGAGTGAACTTTTAAAACAAAGAATTGGCAGATGGATTCTGGTGCAAGTACGGGGGGGGGGGGGGGGGGGGGGGGGGGCAGGAAGGGAGAGATGTAATCTATATTGTGAGAAAGAGACATAGAATGGAGATGTAATCTATACTGAGAGAAAGAGAGAGAGAGAGATTAATCTATATCGCTACTGTCTACCGCCTTGTGAACGGTGCAGACCTATTGGAGCATTGAGAGGAGGGAGAGAACAGTGAACACAGGTGGGGTGTGTTGTGCAGAGGGGGAAGGGGTGAAGAGGATGCTGAAGGGGGGTGGACAGACTGAGATGAACGGATAGGGTGACGGGGAAAAGGGATGGTGGTGGCGGAGGAAAAACAGTATATATGCAACTGAGTCCATGGTACTCTTTCCATTACTTCTCTCGGAATGAAGATTTCTGGTGGCCCTGATCTGAATGTTTCTTCATGGTATGTGGATGTCCTATTCTCTTCACACAAACATTCAGACTCTGACCATGGAAACTTGCTTTACAGATAAACCAAACAAAACAAAAAAAAAAAAAAAAAAAAAAACAGACAGGCCCATTCAATTCATGGAAAGCGAACCATCAGTCACAACCATGCTCGTCCTTTAAAAGCGTACTGCTAGTTGGAACGAAGAGAGCCGTTTCAATCCTGGGTGATCAGAGGCAACACACTGGGTTTTTAGGCGGTTCAGTGGGCACTGGTCTGGGGTACAGACAGCTGAAGATGTTCAATGACATGTTTTCCCCTCGCATTTACTTACCCTTTTCACTGAATGAGAAACCGGCCCCCATTTCTTTTTATTTTTTTTTCTAATGAGATCATGAATATAATCAAAATCTCCAGTAAAAAAAAAAAAAAAACCACTGGGGCCACAGAGAGGACAAAACCCACTCAGGCATCACACAAACCCACTCAGGCATCACATCACAAACAAACAAAACAGCATTAAGAGCTGCAAGAAAGAAAAAAAAATTCAAACTTAAACTAACAAGTACATACCAATGACACTTGATACAACTAACTGGAGAGAGAAACTGACAGAGAACACCCCCCCTCTCTCCCCCCCCCCCCCCCCCCCCCCCCACCCCCCAGGTCTGATGCTCCTAAAACACACCTGACTAACTTTTAGAGTGGTGGGGAAGGGGATCCCTTATGCCTGTTACATATCTGCCACCCTTTTAAGTCAAATTCGGGAGTGAGGGAATGAAAGGAATGGATGGAGAGTGCACAGGGTAAGATCAGCTTTTGACTGAAAGCCTTTCTATCCCCCCTCCCCCCCCTCCCCCCCCTCCCCCCGCACCCTCCCCTCTTATGTTTTAGTTGACGATATGGGGTTTAAGAAGAAAATGCATATTCCACATATACTACGTCCAACATTAGGGTTTGCCTCTGCAATATTTGATCATCCCCAGTCAAAAATGACCACCACCACCCTCCCCCCTAACATGAAATTTTTTTTTAAAATCTTTTTTAACTTTATTCCCAGATCCGAAATATTTTCTAAACTGGAGAAATTCCAGACAAATTCAGAAAGACTGGTACCTTTGCCAGGTATAACAAAATATGCTGCGCATCGGTTTACTCAGCATTATGACTGATAATCTAACTGAGCACCTCTCACTTTCAGCAAACAGCATACAGACACAGCATAACCTCAATTACAATAGGTAAACAAAGTTCTAAAGGGTAGCATGCATGTCTGTGAACTGTAGGGAATTTTGGAATATGACGCAGAAATTGAACATCACAAAGGCAGAGTGTGTCATCGAATTCTTCCCAGCGAAGGGACTTAAATGCAGAGTGTGTCATCGAATTCTTCCCAGCGAAGGGACTTCAAATCAAAGCAACCGTGCCCCACCCTGAAGTCCCCTTTTTGTGAACTGAACTGTTCCTCTGCACCATGCCCACAAAATTCACCATCTGCACCAGTTCTCTCCCTTCCCTTAGGTGCTCAAAAACAAACTCTCGATATGTCAACATCAAAGTGCGGTCATGACCGAGTTATTTCATTCAAGCTTTAAAACAATTGATTTGAACTGGAATCTGACCTTTCCATTAGTGCCATATTGATGTGAGATCCAAATAACTGCTGTTGTTCTGCTCATTTCATAACTGCTGTCAGCACTGATGTGACTGACAACAATGCTATGGTTGTTACTTAACAGCAGAGCTGACTACTCGGACTCTTCGACACCTGATGACTTCCCCCCTTGCATCCTTAAACGGATCCTCAAGCGTAGGCTCAAATCCCCCCCCCCCCCCCCCCCCCCCCCCCCATACTTATTACTCTTAACATGATGATTTTAGTTTTTCAGCAGTTTATTTCCTTACCGCACTTTCTTCTCATTTTATGTTTTCATCCTTCACTGGCTGTTAGGGGGAAGTTGTTGGATTTCTGTTTTTGAACCCTTAGTGCTGTGAATCACCCCCAAAATGTAGACTGTGATTTATCTCCATTTCTTACAAAGGGAAGATAAACACGATCAGCTGCATTCCACCAATGAGTGCGAATCAATGGATGCAAGGCCTTTGGGGCTGGCAGTATGAATGCTTCTGTTTTCAGGATGGACTGTGACTGTTCCCAATGTGTTGATTATGCTAGTAGATTAAGTTCCTGTTTTCCTCCTCTCCCTCTCACCCCTCCCTCTGCCTCTGTATGTGTGTGTGTGTGTGTGTGTGTGTGTGTGTGTGTGTGTGTGTGTGTGTGTGTGCGTGCGTGTGTGTGTGTTTAATCTTTCCAAAGGTTCTTGTCGTAATGATGGATGAATTATTAGTCAATGATAGCTTCCCCCACTACTTCTTTATTGAAAAAAGAAAATATTCATATTGGGGAAGGGGAGACGGGAGGGGGAGGTACGCATTCATATTTGTAAAACTTTAAAGCATTCTTCTCAATGTTTGAATCTAGTTGTATCTATATGTCAACAAGTATATATACATATATATATATATATATATATATATATATATATATATATATATATGAATGCACACGTAAATTGAGTGTGCGCAAATGTGGTTGCCAGTTCCTGTACATGAGCAATCAACAAAGTCTGGAAGACTGGACTGCCACTGATTACAGTTTTGAATTGTGATACGAAGTATACTCAGTACAAGTGAACATTTGTCCTGAAGATACTGTGTATCTGGCATAGCATCTTGTGTCCTTTCTAACCAGGGTGGCATTTAAAAACCACAATACTGGGACTTAAATATAAAAAAAAAAAAAGAGTTTGCTGATCATGGAGAATTTAAGCGATTCTCCATGTCTGCCTAATTTCAATCGAATTCTGAAGTTTGTCTGCTCTGTGTGTGGGGATCACACATCTTTTCTTTTTCTTTTAAATGAAAAGTTTTCTTCATTTTCCGTGAAAATGCAGGATGTACATTTACAAGGCTGTTCACAGACAGGACAGTCAACATCAACTACACATTCCAGTTTATGTACAATGTGGTAACAATGGCAGAGACGACATCATAGGTGTGGGAACAACAGAAGCATTGTTTTACTGGCTGAGTGTTCAGACATGTGTGGTATGTACACGTCGTAACGTGTATGCTTAAGTGTGTGCATACTTGTATGAGCTTGTGTGTGTGTGCGTGTGTGCGTGCGCGCGTGTGTGTGTGTGTGCATGTGTGTGTGTGTGTGTGTGTGTGTGTGTGTGTGTGTGTGTGACAGAGAGAGAGAGAGACAGTGTGTGTGTGTGTGTGTGTGTGTGTGTGTGTGTGCGTGCGTGCGTGCGTGCGTGCGTGTGCGCATACGTGTGCGTGCGTGCGATGTCTTTGATGCTGTAAGATGTTCACCTCCAAGTTGGTCAATTTCTGTATAGTATAAGATTATGTGTGCACTTGCAAGTTGGTTGACCTTTCGCAAAATAAGCGCAGTCTAACTCGGTGACTTCGAGAATAGCAGTATCCATTGTAGCACGTACATCAGTTCATGTCAGCCATATTTTGCAGCTGAAAATGCAGTAGTTCCGGAGATCAACCCAAAATTATGGAAATGTCTCAGAGAAAGAAAAAAAAAAAAAAACACTTAACAGAAAAAATAATTTCATATTAACAATAGGTCGGTCCATTTATGCCGATGATCCAATGCTGACACATACCTGTAAAGGACACTCAAGGTAAAGTTATCAAAGAGACACACACGCAAAAAAAAATCCATAGCAACTTCTTTCAGTCACACACACACAGGTTCAATGATACTGATTTACAAAAAAAAAAAAGAAAATTTTAAAGCTTTAGGAATAAATAGTGAATGATGATCAGTCATTCAGCACAAAATCTTAGCCAAAAAAACAAGTCTGTCTATCTCTCTATCTACCTATCTATCTATCTACCTATCAGTCTATATTTCTATCGATCTATCTACCGATCTAACTATATACATGAAGAAAGATGATTAAATCCTGACTGCTGCTGGCGCCACATCACAATCAAACGGCGCAGGGGTCAAGCTGACTGTAGACAAGAAAGAAAACAAACGAACAAAAACATAATGTATGAAACTCCGAATTCACTCTTCTAGTACACAATTCAAAGCTTCAAGCTTCCAGTGATAAACTGGTCTCCCTCTGAAGCTGTCTCAACAAATGAAAGCAACCAGTTCTAGCTTCATCGTTACAGCCGTAGTTACTTAAAATCTAAAAAAAAAAAAAAAAAAAAAAGGCTAGTTTCTTGCAGTTTACACATTTAATAAAATCAATAACAAATTACCTAGAATTTCGTAGAATCTAATAACAGCTAATAAATCTAATGAAATCAACAACAAATGTGTGTACAATAACCGCTAATTCTACATCTACCTTAAAGTTTTAACAACACTAACAACTTTTTTTTTACCATTACAGGAAATCCATAAAATCTACACACACAAAAAAAGAGAAAAAAAGGATAAACTTCAAATCTAAAAATGAACAGGACAGAATGACACTGAACTTGTTAATTTTACAATGCTTCTGCCTCCAGACTGAATGATTTTACCTGCAGACCCTAACTTCAAAATTAGCATGCACACGTGCAAGTTTCGATCAGCTCTTTCTTTCCTTGTGATGATGGTTGCAACTGAGACCATTTCTGTGTTCTGAGATAACAGTTTTTCCTATCTTCTTAAAATTCTTATCTGACCCACCATTCAGGACTGAAATCTAAAGAAACGGATCGCGCTGCATAACGACATGTAGGACCACCGACGCTGACTTAGAGCACAGAAGGGGGTTAAAAGGACATTCGCCTGGCAAACCATAGAATCACCTAACTGGCCAAACAAATCATTAAAACCATAATAGGTTTTTTTGCTTGTTTGTTTTTTTTTGTTTTTTTTTGTTTGTTTGTTTTTTTTTTTACGTGAATTGCTAGCGCAGGTGAACAACTTAGTAGTATTATAAAGACATTTTAACCTCGTGGATAAATAATTATCTGAGGGGGGAAAACTCAGGAGGACAATCAAGTAAGAGAAGAAAGAAGAAGAACGTGTGGTGACGTAGAATATCAAAGCTGATAATCAGACCTAAAGAACTCTGAAAAAAAAAAAAAAAAGAAAAGAAAAGCTTGTGTCGATCAAGGCCTAAGGAATTAAATATTTTTCTTTTGTAAACTGACAGTTTTTTTCGATTTTGATATTGACTGATACAAGCGACAGTGAACAGTCCTACTGGCTTTTAATGAGGACCATGGCCCCACGTCTGTCCGTCTCTCTCTCTCTCTCTCTCTCTCTCTCTCTCTCTCTCTCTCTCTCTCTCTCTCTCTCTCTCTCTCTCTCTCTCTCTCTCTGTGCGTGCTTGTGTGTGTAGGGGGGGGGGGGCGAGGGTGTGTGTCTGTGTGTGTGTGTGTGTGTGTGTGTGTCTGTGTTGTGTGTGTGTGATTGCTTGTATGTGTGTGATTGAATTTGTATGTGTGCGTGCATGCAGATGTGTGTGTGTGTGTGTGTGTGTGTGTGTGTGTGTGTGTGTGTGTGTGTGTGTGTGCGTGCGTGCGTGCGTGCGTGTGTGTGTGTGTGTGTGTGTGTGTGTGTGTGTGTGTGTGTGTGTGTGTGTGTGTGTGTGTGTGTGTGCCTCACATCCTGTCAAACAGGCGTAAAAATATATGTATAACTCGCAGACACACACACACACACACACACACGCACGCACGCACGCACGCACGCACACACACACACACACACACACACACACACTGTTTTACGTCTCGTCACACATATAGGTGATTGCAGACGTCTAAATAACATAGTGTTTACAATTTTAGACTATTATCATAAAACCCGCGCGCGCGCGCGCGCACACACACACACACGCACGAGCACACGCACACACACACACACACACACACACACACACACTATGTCCATGAAGGAACACGTGCATGCGAATGTTTATGTCTAAACGTGTAGGCGCAGCGTTTGTGTGTGTTTGTGTGCGTGCGTGCGCGCGCGCACACGCGCGCGCGAACGCTAGCGCGTTTGTATATGTGTGTGTGTGTGTGCGTGCGTGCGTGTGTGTGTGTGTGTGTGCGTGTGTGTGTGTGTGTGTGTGTGTGTGTGTGTGTGCGCGTGTGTATGTGTAACTTTGTGTGTGTGTGTCTCTCTCTCTCTCTCTCTCTCTCTCTCTCTCTCTCCCTCCCTCCTCCTCCCTCCCTCCCTCCCACTCTCTCAACTATATAAGTAATCAAACTTAAACTGACGCCACGTGAGGTCTAAAAGTCCTTTGTTGTAAAGAAAAATCACTGATTGTTGCTTTCGTCAATATTTGACTGTTCAGTGAGTTCTATTTAAAAAAAAAAAAAAAAAAAAAAAAAAGCCAACTTTTTTTTTTAGACCGCTGATGATACGCATCGAATCAATTACCGGCTATGAATAGTGTGTATAAAAAACTTCACTTGGTTCTCAGGAGGAATTAAAATCATCATATGCGAAGTACGAGTAAAGTAACTCAGCAATGTTATGTCATCATCCGATTTAACCAGCAAAGGGATGTTAGATTTTATCATCGAGAACAGCGAGGAAATTGGTGAGGATTTACATGATGTGCTTGCATACACACGTACAATGGAGCGTTGGCCACAACCAAGCAATGCTCTGTAATAACAGAGTGTATTGGAATGTAAGCTATTTATCACTCCAAGAAATGCTCAATAGTAATAGAGATTCGTGGGATATCAGCTATTTATCACTCCAAGAAATGCTCAGTAGTAATAGAGTGTCTTGGAATGTCAGCTATTTATGACTTCAAGAAATGCTCAATGGTAATAGAGTCTCTTGCTATTTATCACTTCAAGAAATGCTCAGTAGTAATAGAGTGTCTTGGAATATCAGCTATTTATAGACTCCAAAAAAATGCTTAATAGTAATAGAGTGTCTTGGAAAATCAGCTATTTATAGACTCCAAGAAATGCTCAATAGTAATAGAGTGTCTTGGAATATCAGCTATTTATAGACTATCCAGGAAATGCTCAATGGTAAATAGAGTGTCTTGGAATATCAGCTATTCATAGACTCCAAGAAATGCTCATAGTAATAGAATGTCTTGGAATTCAGGAATTTATAGACTCAAGAATATTTATAGACTCCAAGGGGGGGGGGGGGGGTTCCAACCAGGGGGGGGGGGGGGGGGGGGGGGGGGGGGGGGGGGGGGGGGACAAAGCTTAGATGTGTTCCAATATCAAAAACTAGACACCATCATTTCACAGCGTTTTCCCACAAGACTGGCATTTTTTTCTTTTTTTTTAAAGAAACTACAATGCGATGTTCCAACCAGATGGACATACATGTTTGTGTATTTTCTTCGAGCAATAATAGTCAGTCAGAGCAGTTGATCAGTTAAAATCAAATTGGTCGGGAGATGGACATTATTGACTAAATGCTCAATATCCAAACAGACATGACCCAAAAAAAAAAACAAAAAAAAAAACGGATTTGTTGATCCGAACATTGTTATCGCTGGTCAGTGAAACGGGGTGGGCTCTCTAAACGCGAAGACAGAAAGAGCAAAGATGAGAAAGGATGGTAAAAATTATGGGAAGGATGGGATCTAATAGGTATTTTAATAACTATAATAGATAGATAGATAGATAGATATAGTTTTGATAATAATCACGATTGTAACCTTACAGTAATGATAGTGATGCTATAGGAGGCTGGAAAAGTGGTAAGCAGGAATGTCAGAAAGATTGTAAAGAATAATAATTATATAAGTGATAGTAGTAAATCTAACATTTGGTAATATGAAGTTGTAACAAAAGGTACACTGATTTTATATATATATATATATATATATATATATATATATATATATATATATATATATATATATATATATATGTATGCATTGTGTGTGCGTGCGTGTGTATGTGTGTGTGTGTGTGTGTGTGTGTGTGTGTGTGTGTGTGTGTGTGTGTGTGCGTGCGTGCGAGCGTGCGTGCGTGCGTGCGTGCGTGCGTGTGTGTGTGTGTGTGTGTGTGTGTGTGTGTGTGTGTGCGTGTGTGTGTGTGTGTGTGTGTGTGTGAGTGTGTGTGTGTGTGTGTGTGTGTGTGTGTGTGTGTGTGTGTGTGTGTGTGTGTGTGTGTGTGTTTATTTTTATTTCATTTTTATCGTTATTATTTTTAATATGAAGGTGATGGTGATGGTGCTAATAATGATGATGTGATGAGATTGCCACTGAGAGCAATAGTAATAATAGTAATGGTAGTACCAGTAATAGTAGGGGGCAAAAAGGAATGGAGATGGTCAATTAGGCAAAATATGGAATAATTACTACTTATAACATTATAGTAAATATCTAACAGGACTACATATTAAACAAAAGGTAACTTTGAAAGCAAAATCAATATCAGAAAAAACATCAGTCACTGTCATGCCTAATAAACATGGTAAGTATGCCTTAAGAGTCACACAATCAAAATAAAAAATGGGCTCTCTCGACACGTTTGCCTTACCACATACGCATTTTGTTCCTGCACTATATTTCGTTCTGAATGCGTCGAGTTTCAGTCTATAAAATACTGAAACAAAGTTTCTGTACTGATACATATCACGAACCTGCAGGTGTTCAATGCCTTCAACCTGATCAAAGCTGAGAACATGGCTATTTCGAGCATTAACCCGCAAATAAGGGATGTTCTGGTTGTTTCTAAAAAAAAAAGTCCCAAGCCACTTGTTTTAACACTTGATGACACTCTTGTAAAGTCAAGGGGGGACAGAAAGTGACTGTGCACTCATTTCAGTTTTGGCTCCCTTTTTGGCAGATCTGTCAGCGAATTCATTGCCCAAAATTCCACAGTGGGAGGGACCCAGAAAAAAAGTTAAATCGGTTCCCTTGCACATCAAAATATGAATTAAATAACATATTTCCTTTAAATAAAAAGTTTTCAGAATTAGAACTGAAAAACTTGATAGATTGTAGTACTGACATCGAGTCGACACATAACAATACTTGCAAGATTGATTGCGGTAAATCAATTAAATATGTCAAAGCCATTAGTATAGCTACCATTTCGGCGACTAAGATAGATCGATTTTTTTTCCTATTGAATATGCTTTATCTACTTTAAGTGATGGAATAACAAAAGCAGATCCAGCGTCTTTGTTCTTTGTCAATGATCCATCCGTATATACCTTAAGATGGTTAGGATACTTGCTTTGCATATGCATCTTTGCTGAATATGACAAGATATGCGGATGATAGCTTTTTTTTAGCATCAGTGTGATTAAGGTCAAATGTTGCCCTGTTTCTTTCCCAGCTTGGGATTGGATCAGTATGAGAAATCTTTGCCAAAGAGTCGAGGGTCAAATCAGTTTTCTGCAACAAATGGGCAGAATACGAGCCAATAGTAGACAAGCAGGAAATGTTTTTCGCTCGTTTGGGGTAATCAGTAGATGGATTTAAAGAGATTTCTGTTTCATTAACACCTTTCATAGCTGTACATTTCACAACATATTTTGCCAAAGTGAGTGTTCTGTATTCGTTTAAAAAGGCAAAACATCAATTTCCGAATATGTCCCTACTGTAGAAGCATGTACAGGGATTCCCAAGCATAATTTTTAAAAAGCCTTGCTATCAACACTTTGCAGTTTTTTGCAACAAATATTTAGGAGAACAAAAGAAAGCTTCTTGAGCATACGACAGCTTAGAACGAACGAGTGATATTGCCAGATGTTTCAATGTTTTTACATCCTGGCACCAGCTTTGCTTGCTTAAGATTTTCAAAAAATTAAAACTTTCCTAGCCTGGTTTAAGAGATAATCAATGTGAACTTTCCATGTCAATTTAGATGTGAAGTAAACTCCTAAGAATTTTACTGAGTGGACATACTGAAGTGTTATTCCATCAAGTCTAAAAGACGGCAGATCAACAGGATCATCACCATTATTGAATAATACTATATACGTTTTTTCATGGGAAAGTTTCAGTCCATTTTCAAACAAGTACTTACTAAGATTATTTAGCTCTGCCTGATACATTTTTTGGAATAGTTGATTGATTTTTTTTGGCGTTTTTTTTTCTTAGAGTAGCATTTATCCACATACACAGATCATCAGCATACTGCACAACGGTAGCGTTTTTAGTTACGTGCTTTGGGAATCATGTAACAAAATATTAAATAACATTTGAGCAACTACGGAACCTTGGGGAATGCCCATTTCCAACGATTTAAAATTTGAATATGTGTTTTCTACCCTGACTTGCAAACTTCTTTCTGGTAAAAATTCTCTAACGTAGTTTATAAAAATTACCAGATATGCCAATTTTCTTCTTCAGTTTATAAAGCAATCTAGCATGCCACACGCTGTCAAAGGCTTTTTTAACATAAAAAAAATGTCGCCAGAGTACTCTTTCGCCTGGCAAATTGATGCTTAATTTGTGTTGTTAATTTACAATGTGGTCAGTTGTTGATCTTCCTTTTCTGAAGCCTGCTTGATTAATAGGTATTATTTCATTTTTATCACAAAAATAGATAAGCCTATTTAGTATAATTCTTTTCCCTACATGAGACGCATAGTTACAAATACCTACACAACATACGCACAGGAAAGAGGGAAGGTGGAACAGAAGCTGTTGTAGAGGAAACAGTATATGAAATCAAAAGAAAACCAAATGAAGGAAATGGAGTGGACAAGTATCTGAATAAACAATAGATGGATGTGACAAATAGAGAGAGAGTGTGGTGAGAGGGGAAAGGAAGATAGCTGTAGGTTATGTGTGAGGTAAACAGTGGGAGATATGGTAGTATGTGTGTGTGTTGTTGGAGGATATTGTGGGCTGAAATTACAGTGGTGGATAGGTACATGCTACTTCTCGGCGTTGATTAATTAATAACAGACTAAGAATTTGTGTCGAGGTTTCAGGAGAAGGGGATATAAAAGACAAACTCCATGGACGCCAGCAGCCAGAGGTAAAATTCCAGAAGGATTACAAAAATGTCTTTTCTTTTCTTTTTTTCTTTAGCAGTCTCCTTATTTAAAAGACTGTACCCCACACATCGGAAGAGCTCGAAGGTTGACGCAAAGAATGCACGATTAAAAATGATAATAAAACCTGGCCCCATCGCCTTCCATCTTTACAGAGAGGATTATCCAAACATCACAAAGACTATCCTAAAAGATAACGCTCTGTTTAAAAAGTAGGCTGGAGTTTAATGGGAAGGCGCTCCCCTTCTCTCCCCCTCCACATCCCCACTGACCCCACTCCCCCCCCCCCCCCCCCCCCCCCCCAAAAAAAAAAAAAAAAAAAAAAAAAATCAATGATGAAAATTCTCTGAGTTGCTGTGTAAGATCCACAACATGAGAGGTCAGTAAGACCAGCATGTTACGGTTGTTTCGCTAGATGAAGAGTTTGTCAGGTTTGCAGCTAGATCCTCTTGGCCTGCTGATGAGAAGCACTTCCATATAAGCAGAAGGAAACGGCCCCAGATCGGGTAGATCCTCCAGCATAGAAGAAAAATGCTTCTAAAAAGCGGGAGATTGAACCATTTCCACCCTTTTCGACCCCCCCCCCCCCTCTCTCTCTCTCTCTCTCTCTCTCTCTCTCTCTCTCTCTCTCTCGTACTCTGTCTCTCTTTCTGTCTCTCTCTCTTTCTCCCTCACTCCCTCCCTCACTCCCTCTCCTCTCTCTCTCTCTCTCTCTCTCTCTCTCTCTCTCTCTCTCTCTCTCTCTCTCTCTCTCTTCCACGCATGCAAGGGGGAGTAGAGAGGATGGGAGAAAAAACTCTCTCTCTTCTCTCTCTCTCCCTCTCTCTCTCTCTCTCTCTCTCTCTCTCTCTCTCTCTCTCTCTCTCTCTCTCTCTCTCTCTCTCTCTCTCTCTCTCTCTCTCTCTCCCACGCATGCAAGGGGGAGTAGAGAGGATTGGAGAAACTCTCTCTCTCTCTCTCTCTCTCTCTCTCTCTCTCTCTCCCCTCCCTCCCTCCCTCCCTCCCTCCCTCCCTCCCTCCCTCTCTCTCTCTTCCCACGAATGCAAGGAGAGAGAGTAGAGAGAGCGAAGAAGGTGTGGACTAGCACACGGAAAGAGGCTAGAGAGGATGTGAGAGGCGATGAACGTGGCGGAATGGGGGTGCCAACATGAAGAGTCATGGTTGCTGTAGCAGTTTTGAGAGAGATTTCGTTTCAGGCCCTTAACTTCTTGTGAGTAGTATATTCTCTCTGGTGGGGCCCTGGACGACAATTTTTTTAAAGTCAGTTCTACGCGACTGCTGGTACTAAACAGTATGTGAGAAAATTACACGATGAGGGACATAAATACGCACGATGCCTTTATAAAACTTTCTGCGTATTGAAATGTTGAAACTTTCATAGAAGGGAGCTGAGGACGAGAACAAATCTAATCGTTGAAAGTTAAGTGAAATGAATGATTGCTTGTCAACGTTGCAATAGAAGTGTTTTTTTTTGTTGTTGTTTTTTTTTTTTCGAAATCAACTTAGAACTTCTCGTTTGATGACTTTCTTTTCACATAACCCTGATTTAGATTCAGCATATAATAATATCCCCTGGTAGATAGAAACAAGGGGCTTCATGGTGTGTTGCAAAGCCAAAAGAATTGCACTAATTCCAGGCATACATATTGACGGTTTTTCTTTTCCAACATAGTCCGACTAATCCGGTTTGATTGTAAGTGAGGATTAACAGAAGTGTATAAACCTCCAAACGATACTAAAATGTTCTTCTGGTGTGTGATCTGATGTTAACATTCATTATATTCGGCTACTCATCTTCAGGTCAGTGTGTGTGTGTGTGTGTGTGTGTGTGTGTGTGTGTGTGTGTGTGTGTCACGCACGTGTCACGCGTGCGTGCGTGCGTGCGTGCGTGTGTATATGTGTGGTTAAATTGTTGAGTGAATGTGAGTCTCCATACATTTTTCACGTCACAAAACAACATCAACCGTAAAATCACTTCTTTATATCCCAAACATCTTTTATGCAGTGCACAGCGTCCAATTTTTAGTGTAACTTTAAACATATGTCATAGGGGGCCGGAGTAGTAGCTCAGCTGGTAGAGCACCGGACTCGTAATCTTGGGGATCCTGGGGTTGCGGGTTCGAATCTGCTCCAGGCCGTTTCGGCGCAGGGAGAGATTTTTCCTAACATTGGTTCTGACTCCATTCCCAAACAGTCCTTTGAATGAGACTATAAACCGACGTTCCGTGTGTGAACGCGCGCATAACATCTTACACACACACGTAAAATCCCATCACCAACTTTCGGAAGAGAAGGCCAGTCTGGCCATTGGCATGGGTGACACGTTACACATAGCATGCACCCTGCGTGAGAAATGGAAAAAATGAAGTAAGGAAATGGAGTGAACGATATTGACTGGATGACAGGGAAACGACTAAATGAAACGCCAGCAGGCAGTTATTCAGTCGGCTGTACCCAAGTAGGCAGCCCGTTATGTAAACGAGAATGCGGATTGTAAAGCGCTTAGAGATTGTCTCTAGCCGAGGATAGGCGCTATATAAGTATTCATGATAATAACAATGATAATGTCTTTCAGCACAAGAACTTTGTTTCATCTACAGACTCATCATGACGGCAAGTCCTGTCAGACCCCTGGTGAACTCTTCCTTTCAGCTGATCGGTCTGACGACCAACATGGCCGCCGGAACGAACCAATCAGATTACTCTCCCACTGACACGAGAGACTGGTCCGTTCCTGAGGGCTGCATGGTGGTCTCGTTCAGCAAGATGGACTTCTCCCCTTGGAACCACCCCGATGGTGTGGTCAGTGCAGAGGAGAGACTCTTTGTCCAGAGAGTCAGGCTGCACATACAGCTACTGCTCTTTCTGATTGGAGGACCCACTAACGTCATCAACATGGCGGTGTTTTCCAAGCAGGGTCTAAAGGATCGTGTGACGTTATGTCTTTTATCCTGTCCCTCAATGACGGGCTGTATCTGACTGTGCAAACGATATTCCAAGCTGAAAGAGCTGTACAACCTGTTCATCTCAAGGCCAGGAATAGGTGCCTACCTGACTTTCATCATCAACAACAAGCTACTAATCATCATAGGCCTGTATTATGCTTCTCCTGTATTGTCCGCCATGATTGCAGTCGAGAGGTGTCTGTGTGTTTTCAATCCATTGAAGTTTCGAAGCCTTGTACGCACCAGAACGGTGGCAGTTGCTATATTTTTTGTGTACGTCTCAGTGTATGCACTCTCATTCGTTCTTTATCTCCGATTTCGTATTGGGTGTTTGTATGATCCCGTATTCAACGTACGCATAATGTCTCCTATTGAAGATGAGTTTTTTAAGGCTAACAAAGACCTCGTTGATATCATGGAAGGCATTGTGCTGGGTATTGGGGTTTTTGGAGGGACGATGGTAGTGGTGGTGATAGCAACCGTCCTGACGATCATGAAACTTCGTCACATCGTTGAATGGCGATCAGAAGCCTCCTCTTCCTTCTCCTCCCGTGAAGTAGGTCTGACCAAGATGCTTGTGGGCAGCTCCATCCTCTTCATCATCTGCTTAACCCCCTTCACTGTCTTCAACGTGGTTCGTCTCTTTTTCCCTGAGGTGGACTACGGCAAGCGCGATCATAACTTATATCTATGCTGTGTCTGGTTTGGGGATGCGTTGATCTTGATCAAGCCGTCCTCCAACGTCTTTTTGTACTACGTCATGGGCTCCCGCTACAGGGAAACGTTCTGGGCAATGTTTGGGAGAAAGGGAAAGCACTCAGTGTCCCAGAAGTGATGGCATAAAAAGGATAACGAGTGTTATACTCAAACGAGGTAATCAAGAAAAATAATTGGGAGCAGTTGCTTGCTTTGTTTGTTTGTTTTCGAGAAATGTCTTTGATGACGTGTTTACTGCCTGTGAAACATGTCAAACCTGTGCAAAATCTTTCCATCAGAATGTCATCTTCTCTCTCTCTCTCTCTCTCTCTCTCTCTCTCTCTCTCTCCTCTCTCTCTCTCTCTCTCTCTCTCCTCTCTCTCTCTCTCTCTCTCTTGTTTTTCTCTCTCAAAGAGAAAGAGATTTCAGTTCAATTCATGTTGTTTGTCACCTAGCGAGGTCCTGGGGACAATTTAGACCATTTCAGAACACCACTTCAACCATACGATCTAGATGATTTTTTTATACATTGCTGTCGTGTTAGTGGAGCAATGAACTCTTGAGATGCATTGCTAATCATTTCAGTGGAACACTTCAATCTCAATGTCTGGGTGATTTTTTGTTTGTTTGTTTGTTTTTTTATTTGTTTGTTTGTTTGTTTTGTGGCGCATTGCTGTTATTCAATGAACAAATCAACATTGATATCTGGGTGATCGTTTGTTGTGCATTGCTACCGTTGCAGTGCAACAGTTCAACCTTGATCTCTGGGTGATCTTTTGTGGTGCGCTTGTACTATTTCAGTAGAACAGTTCAACCTTAATATCTGGGTGATATTTTATAAGGCACTGGCACTGTTTCAGTACACAACGCTTCAGCCTTAATATCTGGGCGACATTTTGTGGTGCATTGGTACTATATTAGTGGAACACTTTAATCGTAATATGCGGATGATATTGTGTGGTGCATTGCTGTCATTTCAATGAATCACTCGCCAGAGTGATCTGGGGCATTCCTGCCATTTCATTGGACACACTTCCACCTTCATATCTGATTGATCGCTTCTAGGGCATTGCTACCATTTCAGTCTTAATATTTGGATGTTGTTTTTTTCTTGTGCATTGCCATCATATCAATAGCACACGTCAAGCTTAATATTTAGACGATTCTTTGTGGTGCATCGCTACCATTTGCGTACAATAATTCCACCTTAATGTGTACGTGATACTTTGTGGTGCATTACTATCATTTCAGTAAAACGCTTCAATCTCAATATGCGGGTAATCTGTTGTGTTCCATTGCTACCATTTCATTGGACAATTCAACCCCTAATATGTAGGTGATATGTGTTGGTGCGTTGTTATCATTCCGTTGGACGATTTAACCCCAAGATGTAGGTGATACTTGCGTGGTGCGTTGCTACCATTATATTGGACAAATCAACCGTAATATGTTGGTGAAATTTAGTGATGTATTGCTATCATTTCAGTGAAACACTTCAACCCTAATTTGTAGGTGATACCTTGTGGCGTTTCTCAATATCTGGGTGACATTTTGTGGTCCATTGCTACCATTTCAGTGAAACACTTCAACCTAATTTGTAGGTGATACCTTGTGGCGTCTCTCAATATCTGGGTGACATTTTGTGGTGTACTGCTGACATTTCAGTAGAACACTTCGATCTCAAGATCTGGTTGATCTTCTGTGGTGCGTTGCCGTCATTTCAGTAGAACACTTCAATCTCAAGATCTGGTTGATCTTCTGTGGTGCGTTGCCGTCATTTCAGTAGAACACTTCAATCTCAAGATCTGGTTGAGCTTCTGTGGTGCGTTGCCGTCATTTCAGTAGAACACTTCCGCCCTAATATCTCAGTGATCTTTGGTGGTACAATGCTACTGTTTCAATGAGCACTTCCACGCTAAGCTCTTGTGCTGCGTACTGCTGCCACTTCAATTACAGCATTTCAAGCCTAATGTGCTGGTGATCTTCACTTGTACATCGCTATCTGTTCAGATCAAAACTTCAGCCTAGAATTCCAAGCGGTCTCTTTTGAAGCATACCTTTTTTTCTGTTCAGCACGACGCTTAAACCCCGATATCAGAATGATCGGTGTTGGTGCCTTGCTGCGTTCAGTCGAACCCCTCACCCAATGTCGTGGTGAACATTTGTGGCATGTTGCTATCTGTTCGTTGAAGCACGCCATTCCTCTTGTGTTCCACGTTTTATCCGCTAAACAGAAGACATTTACCATGATACGTGGATGAGGATCGTTTGTAGTAACTTGCTGCATTCAGTAGCGTATTGCAACCAATATGTCCGTTTTGCGGCAAATTGCTGCCTAATCAGTAGAACATTCCATTTCGTGTGGTACATTGCGATTATCTTGGTGGCACATTATTATCTAACCAGTGGAACATTTCATTAGCAATATCTCGGGGATCTTTGCTGCTGTTGTTGTTGTTGTTGTTGTTTTTGTTTGTTTTGTTTTGCATATCGCCGTATGTTCAGTATGACAATTCAATCCTAATACCCGCTTGTTCTTTTACGACGAATATCTACATTCAGCAAGAACTCAATCCTTACCCGATTGATGTTTTGTTTCACTTGACTCTCTCTCTCTCTCTTCAGTGAAACACTTCAAGCCAAACACTGCGTTGTCTTCTTTGGCGCTGTGTTCTGAAGCCCCCTTCAGCTCTTCCTCTTGGGTGATCAGTTCAGGAAAACTGTCACGATGACATCCTGATATTTCTGTGATGTTTTTGCATCACGATGTTATTGTCAAAAGAAAACTTCAAGTCCACTATAATTATGTGCGATCTTTTTTGTGGGGCATTGCTATCAAACCAAGAATCTGTAAAGAGAAGACATTGCTCTGGAGAGTAAACATTAAGTCATCAAATCTGTCTCTGGGCAAAATCGCCTTATCTTTTTGAAAAGGGTGTTTTCGCTCTCTTTGATGGAGGTGTACCTGCCTATCTTGGAAAGTGCAGCACACAAAGATGCCCGACGCTTTGTGGTGCATTTTTATGGATAAGTGATGTTCGTACAGTGAATGAAACGAACTGATTTCAGAATGAACATTCTGATGTGGACATAAACAGCGGCCAAAAACCTTTGAGAGGGACCATGTTCCTAGTGTGTGTCAGGTAGCACCAACCACCCCCCCCGACCCAAAGCCAACCCCCTTCCCACCCCCCATCCCACCTACCCCACCCCCCCCCCCCCCCCCCCCCCCCCCCCCCCAAATAAATAAATAAATAACTTATATTACTATGTCACAGGTTGGCAGGTCGCGGCATGTTTTGACTATTTTTTTTCTCTTCCTTCCCTCCTTTTCTTGGTGGCGGGCACAGTGAGTGTCCCGCATTCCAAGCGGAGCAAGTGCTGCAGGGTCAGTTTAGCTCACTAGAATCCAGCCCACCTGCCGGTAGGCGACCAACCACTACCCAGCGATCTGGGAGTGTTTTTTTGTTGGTGGTGAGCGGTGCCTACGTCACGAGGGTGAAGAGAGGTGGAACGAAAGTGTGTACGAAGTTCGAGAAGGGACAGCAGCCGAGGGAACAACAACAGGCAGCCAGGGGCCAGGAGGCTCGTCACCTCCCGTGTCCTCCGCCCTCGACGTCGCCGTTGAGCCGAGGGTCAAGCTTCGTTGCTGGAGGCACCTGCGAAATCTCTTCGACGGGTGGCGGGGACGGGGTCCCCGTTTTATGGATCGCCCTTCTTCGGTGAAGGCCGCTGCCTAAAGTACTGCTCTACACTGAACATCAGGCCCACCTAGCAGTACCCGAGCTGTCTATGCCATCCTCTCCCTGGTTTGGACCGAGGAGACCTCCCCATCACCTCCAGCTCGTGCCGTCACTACCGCCGCCCTTCCCCTGCAGTCTTGGTGGCACATCTGGTGGCCGGGTACCAGCGTCAGCGATGACGCCACCCTGTTGTCGTCGGCCTTGGCCGGACCCCCTTCCAGCCAGAGGCGTCACGTCCTCCCCCCCCCCCCCCCCACTCCCCACTGCCCCCCCCCCTCCCCCGGAGCCGTCGTCGCGACCGTCGGCGTGGGGGACAGCCCGTGAGGTCGAGGTTGTCGTGGCTACCAGAACGCCTTAGTTCACCAGCTGTTGACGTAAGGGTTAAGAAGGTATTGCAGTAGTCCATATCGACGCGGCTATGACCATTCCATAATGTAAATAGTGGGAAGGCAGTAATTCATTAGATTCCGGCTGGTTTTTTGCGTGGGAATAATCATTTCCTTTGGATGATATAGTATTGCGTGCGCAATGTTTTCCTTTAGGTGCAGGCGGAAAAGGTATTTTCTGAAATCTTGGGGGCGTGGCACCGTTTTAGGAGTCCCCTCCCCCCCTTTCCACTTGGTTTTTTTTTTCTCCTGGACAGGGGAGGTAAAGTGTGAGAGTGCCTTTGTGTGTGGCCATCGTACCTGTCCTATATTCTCCACTTTCTTTCTTCGCTCTTCTGATCCTCTCCCTCTCTCTCTCTCTCTCTCTCTCTCTCTCTCTCTCTCTCTCTCTCTCTCTGGCTAGTAAAAGAAGGGTTCCTTGGCTATCCCCTTCGTGTGTGAATCTGTGGGTAGATGCGTGTGAGTTTCTGTGAATGACTGGCCTCTCGCCCACTGTCCTCTACTGTAGGGAAAAGAAAACATGGCGAGTCCAAGTGGTTATGGTGTTTCTGCAGCTGTGTTTTCCAGGGGCGGATCGTCGGCACCGAGGAGGGGCCCACCGCCTTCTTCACTCCACCCTTCTTTGAACTCAGGTGTTCCAACGGACATCGTGGGACCATTTCCAGCCGGACCCTCCACCCCGGGACGTGGACCTTGGTAAGATGTCGATGTGTGTGGGTTGAGAGTCGAGAGCGTGTTGTTGTGTCTTGTCTTCTTTTGTCTTGACCTTTCTGTCCTGTCGTTTTGTTCTCTTCCTCATCGTTTGTCATGCTTTAGTTTGAAGGTTTTGGCCCCTACCCTCTTCCCACTGTATCCCCCCCCCCCCCCCCCCCCCCCGCCCTTTGACTTATTGGGTTCAGGTGGTCAGGAGGGAGGGTGTAGTTTGGGAATCCTCTTTCATTCTAGATTAGTTAGCTTACCCTGCCCCATTCCCGTTGGTTTTCTCACTTTGCTGTAGGCTTGAATGAAGAAGTGTGAATGTGAAATCGTTGGTGGTCTGTTGTTGGCGCGTTGGCGAGAGTTCGAGACAGCCTTCCCTTTTGGACCTCTAGACCAACGTGACATACTAATATCCGAGTAGTTGGGCGCTGTAAAGGAATATGATCGTTGGCATTTGCCTTTGGCTGGTCTCTATTCCCATTAGCAGTGTATACATCATACATGTCACTGCAGGTCTCCACTGGGTGCTTTCTGCCTGTTTCTCTCTTCATATGGTTCATAAGCTTTTCGTTCTTTGTCTGTATCCTCCTCCGTGCCTCCCCATCCCCCACCTCCACCCCAACATTCCTCCCCTGTCCCTCTTTCCCCAACCCCACCCCATCCCATTCCCTTACTTCTCCTCTACACCCCTCCTGTCCCAACTCCAGGGCCACAGCGCCCCCCCCCCCCCCCCCCCCACCGCCAGCGGCAGGAAACGATACAGATCAAGTCCCCATCAGGCAACCCATTAGAGGAGACACTGCTGCGCTCTCGAGTCAGTGCGTCGGCGCTCAGTGGTATCTACTGTGATCCATCGTACGCTGGACATCACCAACCAAACCGTCTGATGACAGTAAATTGTGGCAACATTTTGTTGAAAGCTGGAGTTTTAACATCCTTCACCACATCCCACCCAGCGACGAACCATATGAATGTTCCAGTCATGACAACTTTGTCATGAACCCCACCTCGGGAACACAGGCGTGGAAGGAAAATTTTTTAAAAATCAGGTCACTTTAAGGGCAGGGCATGAGGGGCAACAGACTCTTGAGACTCTTTCTTGAACATTTACAGGGAGGGTACTGAGCAGGACGGTCAGAAAATCTGGAAGAGAGAGAGAGAGAGAGAGAGAGAGAGAGAGAGAGAGAGGAGAGGAGGGAGGGAGGAGGGAGGGAGAGGGATTGTGGCGAAAAGAGGGGAATTTTGAACTTGAAATATTAAACTCTGATAGGTGATAGGAAGCGTTGGATTAGGTCATGCGCCTTAAACCACTTCTGTCTGGCTTGCGCTATTGTCTTTCCTGGGAGAGCTTCCTTAGTAGCTCAGCGCTGAAAGTTAACGGTCCATGTAACACAGGCATTTCACCTACGACTGAGTAACAGGCCACCAAGGGTTTAAAAGAGTGAACCGAGCCGTTTACACTTCAGATACGTTCCATCAATAACATGTAACAACAGACACATCGTGAGTTGTTTAGTGGTGGGCCACACATATGATCTACACGAGTGTATGTGAGACAGAGAAGCTAATGGTCGTCACAGGCTGAGAACGCGAAGATGAACAGACGGCCAGAGACATACAGTGAGGAGGGGGGGGGGGGGGGGAGGGGGCCCGGCTCACAGTCGCGTGTCTCTGGTTTGGGTTGAACTAGCATCAGGACAGGAGATGTGAGTCCGTGGCACTCACTTTGCAAAGCACACTAATGAGAACGCTTCATAATTTTTTTTTTTTTTAAAGAGAGAGAGAAACTGTATACAATGTAAAGGAAAGCGGAGAGTGACAGAGAGAGAGAGAGAGAGAGAGGAAACGGGGAGAGGGAGAGAGTGGTGTGTGTGTGTGTGTGTGTGTGTTTGTGTGTGTACGCGCGCGCGTGTATATCTCTGTGCATGTGTGTGTGTGTTTGAATGTGTATATGAGTGTGTGTGTGTGTGTGTGTGTGTGAGCGCGCGCGCGTGCATGCGTGCATGTGTGTGTGCGTGCGTGCGTGCGTGCGAGTGTGTGTGTGTGTGTGTGCGCGCGCGTGCACGTGTGTGTACGTGTCTGCGTGTGCGTGTGTGTGTGTGTGTGTGTGTGTTTGAATGAGTGAGTGTGTGTGAGAGAGTGAGTGAGTGAGTGAGAGAGAAGAGTATGTGTGTGTGCGTCTGTCTGTCTGTTTATCTGTATGTATGTACGTATTGTCTGTCTGTCTGTATCTGTGTGTGCATGAGAAGTGAGGGGGGGGGGGGGAGGGCGAGAGGGAATCAAACAGTTGTTGTTTGTTGTTGTTATTGTTGTTGTACCCTGGCAAAAAGACTCAGGGATCATCCGAACAGCCAAAGTACTTGAACATATGCTACAAATGCACCAGCTGGGTGAGAACATTACGTGCGTGACTGTTTTTGATTACCCCCGCCATGTGGCAGCCCGACTCTGACTTCGGGGAATTTTGGAGACTGATAATATTATGCTAGTAATCAGAGAACTCCATCGTAAGTCTGTAAATGTGTCCTCCTGTTTTTTGCACATGTTCACATTGACACTTGGCAGTCAGGGAGGACAATGGCAAAATTTACATTGACCATCTTTACCCCCCCCCCCCCCCCCCCCCCCCCCCCCCCCCCCCCCCCCCCCCCCCCCCCCCCCCTCAACGTCTTCTTGCTGCTCTCTCGAGTGAAAAAAGTCATAAAGAGAGAGAGAGAGAGAAAGAGAGAGAGAGATGGGGTGGGGGAGGGGGTGGGGGGAATGATGCGACTAAACAGCACATCTAAATCAATCTCTGAACTC
>JADBJO010025676.1:0-10000 GCA_016801955.1 Conus betulinus
GAACTGGAACTAGTTTACATATCCACCCTAGCCCGTGTCCTCAGAGCTATCGATGTGTTCTGCCTGATGGGAGGACGACCTTTCGTTGCTGCGCTGTAAACGTCAGGGGTAATGGAGTTTATCTTAGTTGGACTCCAACCCACATACCCGATCCCTGCATACGAGTACACAGCCTGAAAATATCGTTTTCTTTTATGAAATCAGTGTGGCAGTCCGCTGCGCGCATGCCGCATACACCAGACATACAGAGAGAGAGAGAGAGATCGAGAAGAGGAGAGAGAGAGAGAGATAGAGAGAGACGTGCGCGAGCGCACGTCTCTCTCTCCCTCTCTCTCTCTCTGTATGTGCCCACGTGTGTGTGTGTGTGTGTGTGTGTGTGTTTGTGTGTGTGTGGTGTGTGTGTCGCGCGCCACGCACGCACGCACGCACACACACCACGCTCACACACACATACGCATCCACACTCGCACGCACGCACCCACACACGCACGCACGCACGCACACGACCACAAGGCAAGCATGGCAGCCAAGGTCGATGTCTGTATGCCAAATCTATAAAGGATCAGCAAATATCTCTGGCCAATCAAGTGGTCGGGTGTCGGTGGTCAATGTAACGGATTATGTAGGATTTGGGATTATTATTTGGTGAGCCCCAGTCTCTATTTGGAGGGAGTTATCCCCAGACTGATAGTCAGAGTACGTTAAAGTGATGGGATCTTCAGTTGCCACTCTTTTATTGGCTGGGCCAACGTGCCTGTGACGGTCACCAAGAATGAGCAGATCTTTATCTCACTCCCGATGGGATTGACCAACGTTGTGGTCATTACACTAAGAAGCTACCAGATCTTTTTCGACTTTCATTCCCACGTCGTCTGGCGAGTAGTGAATTGTGATGGATCTTTCTACCATTTCCAAAAAAAAAAAAAAATCAGAATTCTGTGAATCATGTAGACTAGTATACATGTTTTATCTTTATGAACATAATAAACAGACAACGAATTAAACTGAAGTTATAACATTTCTAATTCAGCTTCACTGCATTCCAGATCCACTTCATCTTCAATACAAACAAGATGTATGTAATCTCCAAGGGCTGAAAGTCAAAGAGGAAAACTTTCTGCTTGTAGAGGGCACCGTTTTTCCCTAAAAAAAAAAATGCAAAAGGTAGTAATGTTCTCTGATATGTAGGAAAAGACGCTGGAATTTCTTCTCTCCTGGACAATGTTATATTAAAATTTATAATGAATACTTATATTGTGCCTATTCTCGGCTAGAGACCAAGCGCTAAGCGCTTTACAGTCCACACTCGTTTACACAACGGACTGCCTACTTGGGTAGTGCCGACTGAAGAGCTGCCAGCTGGCGCTTCATTCAGTCGTTTCCTGTGTCATCCAGTCCATACCATTCAATATCGTTCACTCAGTTTTTCCTTGCTTCCTTCATTCTTTCCATTTCTTACGCAGGGTGCATGCTATATGTAACGTGTCATCCATACCAACGGCCAAACTGGCCTTCACTTCCGAAAGTTGGTGATGTGTGTGCGAGATGTTATGCGTGCATTCGAAGGACTGTTTGGGAAATGGATTCAGAACCAATGTCAACTCGGAGGGAAAATCCTCCTGTACCGAAGCGCCCCGGCGGAGATTCGAACCCGCAACCCCAGGATCACCAAGTTTACGAGTCCAGCACTCTACCAACTGAGCTATTCCGGCTCCCCACAGCTATGTAAACAGAATGGATGATCAGACTGTGCAGTGAAGCAGACACCATGATGTAGGGCAGCTGGACCGAATGTGAACGAAACGTTCAGTTACAATAGATGACTTGTCGTACTTGTTGTCGTGGGTGATAAAACACTGCAAACCGGGCCAGTGTTAGGAGTGTGCTTTTCGAGAACGCAGAATATGAGGTACTAATTTGATACTCGGAAGTTTTGTAAAGTTCCAGAGTTATTTCTGTTTTCCCACTTATTTTGTTAGTTCTTCTTTCCATTTTTCATTTTGCTATTTGTTCGTCTATTTATTCACATATTTTTTTTTTTTCTTTATTCTTTAACCAGATTTTTCAAAATTACCTCCCTTATTTCACTTTTGTGCTCCCTTATCTTCTCTGTTTCCTTTCTTTTATCTTGCCATGTATGTTTCTTCTTTTTTTCATTTGTTTGTGTTTAGTTTTCTTACACTTTCTTCATGTTTAATTTAATTCGATCATTCGTTGATTCAATACCATGTTCGTTTCTTCTTTTTTTCCCATGATTTTTCGTGTTTAGTTCTTATACTTTCTTCATTTTTGGTTTCATTCAATCATTCGTCCATTCACATACATTTAAAAAAAAAGAAGAAAGAAACGTATCGTAATGCACGTAAAATTTCTGTGTTTTGGCTGTCACTGACTGACAGACTGATCACCTCCTCTTCATCTTCCTTCCTCATCTCTCTCTCTCTCTCTCTCTCTCTCTCTCTCTCTCTCTCTCTCTCTCTCTCACAGACCTCTCTTACCGTACCCCCCCTTGTTTTTTTGTCCTCTCTCTCTCTCTCTCTCTCTCTCTCTCTCTCTCTCTCTCTCTCCATTGGAAAACGGTCCATTGGGAGGTGGATGCAGGAAACCACTGGTAGACAACATGAACTGGACATGACGCCCAAGGCAACACTCTGCTTCGCAGAATCATCACGTGACCACAGGCCATGTTGGATGATTGGCTGTGATTCTGATTGATGACCCGGTCTGTGATTTGATTGGATGGCCCCCTGGCAAATTTTGCTGTTCTTGTGTTCCTGTGTCCGGACGTTTGGCTCTTTCTTTGGTTCATCCTGGTCAATGATGGCACCGCTTTATTGGCATGTCTGGTTTCCTTCAGCTTTTTTTTCTCTCTCACTATCTGTCTGTCTGCTGTCTGTCCATGTCTGTCTCTCCCTTTCTTTCCTTCTCATGTTCTCTCTGTCACCACTCTGCTCCACCTCCTCTGTTGTTCTCTCTGTCTGTGTCTCAGTTTCTGTCTGTCTGTCTGTCTGTCTGTCTACAGTGAGTCCATGTCTGCCTCTCCCTTTCTTTCCTTCTCTTTTTTCTCTCTGTAACTACTCTCCCCTTCTGTTGTTCTCTGTCTGTCTGTCTGTGTCTCAGTTTCTGTCTGTCTTTCAGTCGGTCAGTCAGTCAGTCTGTCTGTCTGTCTGTCTGTCTGTCTCTCTCTCTCTCTCTCTCTCTCTCTCTCTCTCTCTCTCTCTCTCTCTCTCTCTGTGTCCCCACAAAGTTTTGTCTAATTCTGTCCTGCACAACGCCTGTACTATTTCTGTTTTTTGTCAGTACTGTGTTTCCTTGCAGCGTGTTGTGTTTCTGCCAGCCTTTTACCTGGTCTAATTTTGTACTTGGTCGCAGATTGTAAGATGAGATTTAAAATTGTACCCATACTGCTTTCCTCCTCATGCACCTCTCAGAGTTTTTGTGTGTGAGTGTCACTTGCTAAGGTTTTTTTCAGAATGGAAGGGGAAATGCACTTGTTGGTTACAAAACAATGTTTTTAGCATCTTGGGTAGAGATAATACAGTCGCCATTGAACAAAGAGTGTGCTTGTCTGAGTGTATATACGTGCGCAGACAAACATTTATATTGCGTATGCATGCCTTTATGTATATTTACAGATACAGTCTCAACAGCCGAGAATGTAAGTGTCTTTCCATGTCTTCTTCCCAGTCCAGCACAATCATGCGTGAGACCTTACTCCTAATTCTTTGTCCATGTCCCGAGAGAAAGAGGAGACTGTCGAACCGGGCAGATTATGGGTCACCCGAGGGGATTGAGGAGCATTTACAAGACAGAGAAACATGGAAGGAAATGGACGACTCGATAACATGGACTGAGCAGGGACGGTATAATGTTCACTTCACGGAAGAGGTTCGAGCTTTGCCGAAAAAGAGCTTGTGTGGCTGCATGCTGAATACTATAATAGGTTCGTTGATTGATGGCGTGACTGAAAGTGGTGTGACTGAAAAGTCGCTCTGCAATTTTCACCTTTGTTCTTGGGTTCTTGTGTGCGTTGGAGAGATGTTTGAAAATTGACTGTTCTTTTTCTTTTTTTTTTAAGCTTGTGTGGGAGTCTTTCCATTTTCTTTGTATTCCCCATATGTGTCAGAGACGTTTTATTCTTTGTTTTCTTCCTACCGAATTCACTGAAGTCTCTCTGTGTTCCCTTGTTTCCTTTCTTTATTCCGTTTTTTTTTTTTAGTTTTACTTTCTTTCTTTCGAGCTATTTTTCCTTCCTTTTTTCTTTTCCATTTTCATTGTTTACTAGATTGTAAGCCAAAAAGGGAAGTAAACATTTTTTTTTTTTTACACTGACCTATGTTATTAGTGTGACACCATACAAACGTACCCTGTCATTCTTTCTTCCCGTCTTTTTCCTTAACCTTGCGAGGAAGGGGGGGGGGGGGGGGGGGGGAGGGGGGAAGGGGGCATTCTATCCAGATACCAAAAAAATAGTCCACGAAGAAAGGAGTGATTTTAGCAGGGGATAACAGTAGGAAAGGTGGGAGAAGAGTGGTGTGGGACATTGACTCGGGTTTCCATTGACTTCTGTCCCCTTGTTCTGCGAGAAACAGGAGACGGCGAGAATGGTCAGTCCCATGGGATGAGAAGGGGCGGCAGGAGAGGAGAGAGGTGCGCAGGTGGATGGCATAGAGAGACGTGGGAGAAAACGATCAGAGTGCAGCATGGACAGGACACCCAGGGACTCCAGTGAATTGGTGTGAATCTTCTTTGAACCGGCTGTACCCTGCAGGAACTTGGTCTGCGAGTCGTTGAGTCCCTCTGATGATGGTCTGGATCTGGCAGTCTCCTTTCCCTCGCCATTTTGGAAGGTGACAGAGTGTTGTAACAGGTGTCATGTCTTTCTCTCTCTTTCTTCTGTCTTTTCTTTTCCCTCTTTCTTTGAGACAGATGAAAAACTGACAGCTTGTAAACAGTTAGTTTCCAGTTGGTTTCAAAGTGAGGTGACTGCAGTCAGAAATTGAAACAAACTTTTGAAAAAAATTACTATGCCGCCACACGAAAGGAACAAATATGTCATAAGATAAAGACAGCACGTTTCGACCTCTTTGGTCTTCTTCAGGCAAGATAAACAACATTCAGGACAAATGAAAACGAAGCACAAACAGTCAGTCACGTATCTCCTCAAATCAGGCGCTGAGTAGTACATGACAGGGCCACGCTATAGGCTTCCTTCCATAATGACATCCCGGCGTCAATCTGCTCTCTTCCCTGCAGGCTGGATCGGTGTATTTTAAGCACTACTCAGACACGTGTCTGTTGAATATTTAGAATTCGACAGTGTGGTTCTGGTCTCCCCATTTGACCCATAACTTTCTCAGTTTTGATTAGGAGCCGGTCAGGAATGAAAAAAAAAAACCCTACAAATAATTCGTGTGATTAGATTCAAACCAGGGCTTTCTAGCCGATACCTTAAGGTGATGACCAGTGTGCCATGACGCCTGAACTGAATGACACAGTTTCCATCGCCCGTTTACATCGCAGGGTCCAAAGCAGGGAGGAGTGAGAGCTGACACACCTCTAGTTATTCCCATCGACCCCAGGCCAGTAATCTCCCCCTGGAAAGACTGCTCTTCATGATCTTATACTTTTTACTTTAGCCCTCACCCAAGGTCAGCCAAGATGCTGATGATGCTACAAAATGACTAGTTTGCAGCGGGCAGAAATGTCATGTTCATCTTTCGCAGGTTCTGTGTCACATCACTGAGCAGTGGAGACAAATCATGGCCCACAGGTGTTGGGCTTGCTTCCTGTCTCACATGTCGCGTCCTTTCAGATGGAATCATTTCCACAATGCCCATTGCAGATCCATTATACACTCCCGAATGGAGCAAAGTTCTGTCCACGTTCCTGGCTAAAGCTCTCTCTCTCTCTCTCTCTCTCTCTCTCTCTCTCTCTCTCTCTCTCTCTCTCTCTCTCTCTCTCTCTCTCTCTCTTCTCTCTCTCTCTCTCTCTCTCTCGCTCTCAACCAGCATTACACTTTACACTCTGGGCTGCGCTTGAGGCGCCGAACGAAGTCGTAATAACTGATATTTTCAATGCACTCTGAATTCTGTGTCCACCAGGCTAAGTCGTTTCAAAATCGATGTACATTTTCTTTTTAGAAGGAGAAGCTGATACTCAATGCTACACACAGTACATAGTTATCTCCATGGTTACGGCCTTCCCATTTCCCTTCATGCACTCTCCCTCCCCCCCTCCCCCCCCCCCCCCCCCCCCCCCCGTCTTCTCGCGCTGTCTGCACTGTCTGCAGTACTCCTATTTTTGTCTTTCTAACAATGAGACTCTTGTAATGTGAAATATGATGAAGAGAGAGAGAGAGAGAGAGAGAGAGAGAGAGAGAGAGAGAGAGAGAGAGAGAGAGAGAGTATTTTACCGAGGATAAACGAAATAAGTTTTTTTTTTCGCACCACATAATCACGAAAAGGAGTATGAATGTACAAATGAAAATCGTTGAAAAGAGCAAATGGCGAGACACTGAAAACAGACTAGACTACATTACGCGCAAAATGTCACACACACACACACACACACACACACACACACACACACACACACACACACACACACACACACACACACACACTTCAAGAGATCGACACAGAGATGTAGACAGTGTCAGTTTATTTAGTTTCGCCAAGAAAGAATATAAATGACATGCGAGTGTTGAATGTGTAATCAGCTTTTCAGCTTTCTACCATACAGCTTGGTGAATCCTGGGGGTATGACAAATGTAAAGGAATGGGTGCCATCATTTTGTAACATTGTGAGATCAGCCACACTGATCTGACAACAGCTAAACCTGTCTTTAATAAGTCCTGATTGTTTGCAACACGGTCTTTGTCAGATCATGACAGTAAATGTATCAAAACGCTGATTGTCGTTTTTTTTTTCTTTACACCAAAGAACAACTATCGACATGAAATTTTAGTTTGGCTAAATCGATGTCTTGTCATTCAGAATAAAACGATCATTTCTGAAAACACGTACACATCTCCCCACTTGTTAGTATATAGTCCTCCAGGCTAATGAACGTGTGGGCAGTAAACGGTCAGAGTTTGTCTGTGTCCAGGCACGGCATTATGGAGGGTGGAAATTACCCCCTGTCCTTCCGCCACCTTAACTTTCTCTGAACTGAAACAAGTTCCTTTTTAACTGCTGGGTGGCCAGGCAAGGTTTTCAACCCGTAAAAACACGACCCCACCAGTACCTTGAATACACACAGGCCCATTAGCTCTGCATCGAAAAGCAAACACTTTAGGAGATAACAATATTCGTCTCCCTGCTTATTATTAGATGATTATAAAAAGTTTATCGTGACGGGCTTCGGGGCTTGTGCTTCGTAGATGTTCCCTGCATGACCCAACAAGACAAGTGTGACTGATGGACAGCACGCCGATATCAAGCTCCACCTCTGCTACCGGGAGCTGGAGAAAACAGCACCATCCCTCACCTGAATTGGGGGTGATCGTGCAACCAGCGAACACGAAGAGAGAATGATCACATCCCCTCCATCATCACTGGTGATAAGAG
Organism: Conus betulinus; assembly: GCA_016801955.1. NCBI lineage: Eukaryota > Metazoa > Mollusca > Gastropoda > Neogastropoda > Conidae > Conus > Conus betulinus. The sequence goes on from JADBJO010025676.1 coordinate 7,573, forward strand.
CGCCACTACAGACACTGTCGCCTGTCGTGTTATTACGGTGGGTCAGACATAGCACTACACAAGGAAATGAAGATGGCTAGGCAGCGATCGCGGTGCATGCCGGGTATATTCGTAATCGGTGTCGGGGTTGAAGTGAAGAGTAGTGTTATTGTTCAGATATTTGCAAAGTGGTTGTCACTACATACCCAACAAAACAATTGAAAATGTCAGAATCGTATTGTCTTCGTCGTAGCATTTTGGCAAAGCATAAAGAGTTAATTCTGAGCAGGATTAGCGGACCCTTAGTATGTCTGATCCACCTGCACAGACACACGAAGAGGAATTAGCATCAGTATGTCTGTACATATGCATTGTTCAATTGGGAACAAGAAAAAAGTATCCGCCTTGCCCTTCATCCCCAGGGCTCTGCTCTTGCGTCCGTTCCCACTCTTCACTCTGAGGTCAGTAAGGAAGGCGGGACCATTCCCTCTCCTTCCACCGCATGAACCTCCCCCAACATGAATCAAGTCCTCACTGACCATTGAATGGACGGAGAGGGCTTTCGAGCCGTTTCCGACCGCACGAGGGACTCGAACTCACCACCGTTAGCTCTGCAGACAAACGCTCGTCTCATTTGACTACGAGCCTTTCAAATATACAATTTATATAAACTATATCAACCAACCTCTGACTCGGTTGTTACGTTAGACGACTTCCGTCGTTTAACCATATCGTCGTGTGATGATCACCCATATTCACTTAGAGCCATTGGTTTGATTTAGAAAGCTCACTCTCAAAACAGATCCACTTTTGCAACTCCTAGCTAATCTTTCCATTTTTTTAATGTCTGTCCTTCTCTCTTTCTCTTGTCTGTTTCTCTGCTTCCGCGGAACTGACAGGCAGTCTCTTTTTCTCCCAGGAGTACAAATCACTGTTCAAAGAAAACCTACCAGTGAGGAGAGGCACCACCATGTAGAAATGAGTTCTCAGTGCCGGTTCAAAGTGCACAAAAAGGAAAAAATCCTTTTTGTTTCTTTTTTTCTCGCGGGATGCATGTCAGTACCCCTTAGTTTTTTTTTTTTTTTTTTTTTCTGGCGATGAGCGCTCCAGAAACATCTGAGATGATTCTACCTGTTTCCACACACGCAATTTGCTCGGTGCCATCTCAGACTTGACGTCAGTGTCAGAATCGAGAATCCTCACCAGCAGCTGACCCCAGAATGAATCTCATTCCTAACGCTTGCAGCACACATCGTACAATTGCATTCATGTAGTGTGATCACATGTCTCCCGCATTTGGAAGGTATCGGTAAGAACTATGATGTCTCAAAATAGTTTTGAATCTGGGTTGTCAGTACAACTTTGAGTTAATCTGACAATAAATTGGTTTCAGTCAGTCAGAATCTGGGTCGTTGTACAGATTTTCCGGGCTTTTGTACAATTCTGTTCACCATTCGTTTTCTTCTCTTCGTTCAAGTTCGCCGCCATTTTGTGCTTCACCATTCAGTTATGAGAGTAGCATCCCTTGTAAGACTGAGCTTCTCTCTGATTTGTTAATTCAGATGTCAGTCTCGCACCAGCATCGCATCACTCCGCTTAAAAGGAGCAGTGAAAAATTCTCGTGTCGAGAGAGAGAGAGAGAGAGAGAGAGAGAGAGAGAGAGAGAGAGAGAGAGTGGTTTGATTGATTGATTGATTGATTGATTGATCTTTAATACACAAGGATGGAGATTTTAGGCCACAGTCTAGTCTTACAATCTGTCCTTGTCATGCGTACATTATTTCAACACATAACATTCATACTGACAGTTCAGCATAACAACATTGTAATTTAATTCTACAATGATAAGCAAACTATTCATAAAAGTACTAATGAGATGGGGGATGGTGAAACAGACGGAAACTTACAAACAAAACAAAACTACAGACAGAGAGAGGTCATAGGAGGGTGGGGAAGAGAGAATGGTAGGTAGGGGAGGAGGAGAAAAAGGATGTAAACCGAGAGGGAATGGGAATGAACGATTTTTACGGAGCAGGTTTTGTGCTTAGACGATGTTTTCAAAGTATGGTTCACAGAAGACTTTTCGAATGGGCGCTAATCATTTCAATCGACTAATTAAATTACTGGGACATAAAATGTTTATGCAAATGTTCCTTGAAAAGTTTTAAAGTATTCATGTTTTGTAGATTCGGTGGAAGTGAGTTCCAGACATATGGTCCAGAGTAAGCTAGGCTTGTTTCGTATAGATCAATGCGTGGGTAGGAAAGAAGGAATTTCGTCGAGCCAGAAAAGCCGTTCGATCTTTTTAAAAAAGGGCATTGATATAACATAGCAGAGAGAGAGAGAGAGAGAGAGAGAGAGAGAGAGAGAGAGAGAGAGAGAGAGAGAGAGAGAGAGACAGAGAGAGAGATGTGCACGGGAGTCACAAGTTTCTGCTGTACCGTGGATG
>JADBJO010025676.1:15000-23483 GCA_016801955.1 Conus betulinus
GTCTGTCTATCTATCTATTTATCTTTGCTGCGTTCTATCTATCTATCTATTATCTACTATCTATCTATCTATCTATCTATCTATCTATCTATCTGTCTCAGAAAGCTGTTCTCACAAAACCCAACGGAGCAGGGCAGCGCTCGCACGGCAAAGAGATGAAGCAAGCACGTTGCACACAAAACAACAATACTAATACTACTAGCGACAGCAAGACGATTTGCACACACAAACAACAACAATACTACTAGCAACAGCAAGATGGTGCACACAAAACAACACAGCAATATAACTACTAGCGACAGCAAGACGTGTCGCACACAAAACAACAGCACAATAACTACTAGCGACAGCAGACGTTGCACACAAAACAACAACAATAATACTAATACGTTACGCAAGACGTTGCACACAAAACAACAACAATAATACTGATAGCGACAGCAAGACGTGCCACACAAAACAACACCAAATACTGATAGCGACAGCAAGACGTTGCACACAAAACAACAACAATAATGCTACTAGCGACTGCAAGACGTTTGCACACAAACAACAACATAAATAACTGTAGCGACAGCAAGACGTTGCACACACAACAACACCAATAGTCCTAACTAGCGAAAAGAGATTGTGTGGTTGAAATGGCCTCCTCCAACCCACGGACTTTATTCCAAAGCCTTTTTCCTTTTGGCTTGATCACCACTGGCCAGACAAGATACGGACAACCACACACATGAACTTCAATTAAGTGGGTTCCCACAACAAGATGCCCATCTGCAAGAAGTGTCGCCTTCGTAATCCAGACAAGCGCCCAGGAAACAAGACAATCTGACAGTAGAAAGACTTCAAGGAGTCATACCAACACATGCATATCTATATAGCGCTATTCTCGGCTAGAGCCAAGCCTCTCTAAGCGCTTTTAACAAATCAACACACGTTTACACACGGGCTTGTCTAAATGGGTTAGTTGCCGACTGATAGAGCTGCCAGCCAATGGCGCGTTGGCATTAGGGATCCATTGCCCCGTGTCATCCATCAATATCGTTCAATATCGTTCACTCAGTTTCCTTACTTTCCTCCATTCTTTTCAATCTCTCACGCATGGTTGCGTGCTAATGATGTAACGTGTCATCCATACCAACGGCCAAACTGTCCCTTCTCTTCCTCCGAGTTGGTGATGGGAATTTTAAACCGTGTGTCAAGATGTTATACGTGCGTTCAGCACAGCGTAACCACCTTGGTTTATGTCTCCTGGTCGAAAGGACTGTGTTGGAAGTAGTGTATTCAAGAACCAAATGGTTAACGGTCCGTGAGTGAAAAATCCGGCGACGCACTTTACCGGAAATCGGGAACGCCGTGAAAAGCCTACAGTATCCGGGAGATCCGGGGGCGCACGTGAGTCCGGGCGGAGCACTGAGAACCGGAGAATGGCAGCGTAGTGGTATGGTTCCGTGCGGGCAGGGGGCCCTTTGCTTTACGGTCGGACCACCGATACGAAATTATTCAGTCTGAAACTCTTTCTAGGATGGTTTCTTACCCTGGCATTGTACTGTCAGCTGTAGGGGATATAATTGTGTTCTTGATCTTCCTACAGACTCGGGCAGTTACATCAGAATGACTGCACTCCCTGTCATCATTGTCATGACAGACCATGGGGCATAGAGGTGCAAAGGCCAAGGAAAGGGAGAGGAGAGGTAAAGTAAATAACCCTCTTATGTTATGCTAACTGCGTTCAGTAAAAAAAAGTATTTACCAAGGAAAGTGGGCCGCTGGATGTAGCGAATGAACTACGTGAAAGAAAGAAACTTCGAACAGGTGTGGAAAGCTCCTCTAACGTTATTATGCATACGCTCCAGAAGAACGCCATGTTGTCTGGAATATTGTCCAAGAGGGTGGAAGGCAATGTCTACACAACAAGTGTCAGTGGATGCGATAGGCTCTGTGTTACCGTTACAGTTCCGCAACATAGTCATGGCGTTTTTAGTCTGCAGATTCACATGTCACGCTTTCCTCTTTTCCTTCGCTCTTTCGCTTTTTTTTTTTTCGCCGTCCCTTCTAGTCATACCCTGTGCCTTTTCAGAACCCCATTTGTCATGCAGCAGAAACCTAAAAACGCACGCGCCATGAATTCAGGATTGGTGTCGGGCAGCCGACATGATTCGCGGTGGCCCTCAGAGGATTACAGAGCTGTCTTTCAACACCGCCTGCGAAGGGCTTATGACAGCGCACGAGGTGCCAATCAGTGGGTAGATGATACAAGAGGGGGGATCCATGGCTGGAAATATAAATGACAAAATGTGATAAAGGATCCTAGGGTTAACATGGGATCAAATATCATTTAAGTGCATCACTGCCCCTAATCAGGCTAAAGCTAGAGATAGAGAGAGAGGATGAGAAGAGATATGAGAGAGCAAGAGAGGACGAAAGAAGAGAGAGTGAGAAAATGGTAGCCGCATGCTGAGCTAGTAACATCCATTTGTAAAACCCCCATGCCGGTTTCCACACCTAGGACAAATCCGCAAGAGCAAATGTACTGCACTAAGAAAGTGCCGTCCTACTAACCTTGTCCTTTCGTTGCCCGGGGGGGGGGGGAGGGAAGAAAAAAAGGAAAAACGGACAAAGAGGAGGGACTGGAGGAAACGCAAGACGAAGGGAGGGAGGGGAACAAGCGGACAATCGCCCACACACACCCCAGCGTGTTCGGACACAGTTGAACTTGTGCGTCAAGCAAAATGCCTATAATTGAGAGACGATGCAGGGGAGGGACGTGGACCTTGCGACGGGCGCCCACGCCCCACAAGGGGTCTCTGGATCGGGACGAGACGAATCCAAACCCTATCCAATCCTAAATGGGTGCCTGGGGTTATAACATGCCCTTATTCACCCCACCCCCCATGGGGGCTGGTTGGGTCAGGGGGTAATTGATCCTCTCTAACTGCCCTTTCCACCCTAACCCCCATTCTACAATTAACATAATACTACCCTTTTTCACCCAAGTGACCAAGTCCTAAATTCCTCTACGAACATGCCCCTTTCACCCCAGGGCGTGTTCAGGGTGAATGTCTCTCTATACATGCCCTTTTCACCCTCAGTATTTTCCAGCAGAGCGTCCACCTCTCTGACTGTCAGTGATTAGACAACGCTTAGTATGACGTGTTTTGTCAGCTTTGGAACAGAATGAAGTGGGCTCGTGAAACTGGCTTCTCTTTTTCTTTTCTCCTTGGGTTTTGTCCTTTTCTTTTGTTCTCTTCTTCTTTTCTCTTCTCTTTCCCTTTTCATTCAGCTGCAGTGTTGATCCACACACGTTACACTTAGGAGAGCAAGTTGAATGTTGCTGAGTTAATCCGGATTTGTGTTGGCATCCACACCGAACTGTGAGATATCTTTCAAATTCAGTCTCAAGAGGATTTGAGTACGTCTATATTTACTAATCAGCCTACCCAGTAATGTGGATTCAAGTCCACCATTTTAGAGTAAGAATTATGTAACAAGTTGTTAGTTTCTGTCTGTGGGGGCTAGACTTTCCCATAAAAAAGACACCAAACTAACTATCATATATATACCACAACAAAGCTTGATACGATGTTTTGGTCTTTATAGATGAGCATAGGAGGGATCTTGAAAGTACCACCACGTCTTCGCCTAACACTCAAGCTTTGCACTCAAAAAGTCGATACTCTGTCGGGCCCCTCCCTATGAATGATATCACTATCTAAGTATCTAAGGCCCCTCTCAAGTGGGTTAAGTGGTCCAGTGGTACCTTGGTGATATGGATTATATTATAACGATGTTTTGGCTTGACCAATTGCTGAGCGCCATGAGGGCCCACAAGAGAGACGGTATCACACCAGCCTGACGGTCAGGCATACTGGGACGGTAATCGGGATCGCATTGGGTCACGCCGGTACAACTTACCAACTTACTCTTGTCCGCTACAGCTAACTACTGGCTGAATATCCGACCGTATTGTGACTATCACCATGAATACGATCAGTCTCTTTATCTCATTTCCTCGGGAAATTGGACCAGTCCTAGCGATCATGTATTAAGGAGTGACCAGGAACTCTCTTCAACAGCCTTTAGTTTCTCTCGTCCTCTGGCACCAGTGGTTTTGGATGTCTCCTCATGCCTATCTAACCATTGGTAACTCTAACAGAATTTTGTGAATCATGTTGTAGCGCCCCAACCTTTCATTTTATTCCATACCCATACAAAGAAGCCAGACAAGAAACTCAAACTGAACTTTAAACACATTTGTATTCAGCTTATTCCCCTTAAAATCGCTGTCGTCCTGTTCAGTACAAACCATGTCAATGTAATGTTTAAAAGAGGGCTAACGAGGTTGAAAATGACAATTTCTATCGATAAGCATCCATCTTTTCCTCCCTTCTTCCCCCCAAAAGCAAAAGCTATTAATGGCTTCTGGTCTGATTGGCAGGAAGAGAACGAATCTCTTCTCTCCCCCTGGAGCCACCTAAGGGGAATAGGTATCGTTATGCTGTACAGTGAAGTACCATGACGTAAGAACCGCCTGTAGCAAATGATAACGAATACTCCTCACCAATACAACACTTTTGTATTTGGTATTTTGCGTGGATGTGATCAACACATGATTTTGGGTCCCGACTTGGTTTTATAATGACACGAGGGAAGTCTAATCGGAACTGAAGTGTCACGAGAATGTATAGTGATAGGCACGGTTTTTGATTTGACAATAACTTCGTGATTATTTGTGAAATCAATAAAAGAACATGGTATTCCCATAGAATTCAGAGTCAGAGTTTCTGACGCAGACATCGCCTCGGTTTTTTTTTTTACAACGTAGTACTGTATTCTAATTTCTTTTAGCTCTGTGCTAACGAATTACACCTAGAAGCAATAGCAGGTGATTGGCAAATTGGAAGTTTATGAATGTTCATTTGAAAGCATGTATCGTGAAAGAGTCACCCGACCGTCACGTGTTGGCTAAGAGCTGGTTCTAGAGCACTTATGGGTTCTGATCCTGCAAGGGTTTTTTCAGCACACCATTGTGACAAACCTGCTTGATGTGTGTGTCTTGTGCGTTGTGTCTGGAGCAGCTGAGTAGAAAAAAAAGGAAGGTCTGGTTATCAAAAGGACTGGTGTCAACAGCAGAACTCTGTGTTGCCATCTCTGAGGATTGGCGAGGATGTTTAGGTCCTTAGCTTTAACGGAATGGATTAATTATGGCGGATTTCTTTCCCCTTTCCTCGAGCAAAAGAATCCAAAGAAGTCACTGTTTTCCGCGGAGGGACTTTTTTCTTAGCTTATACCCAATAAGAGAGAGAGATAGAGAGAGAGAGCGTGAGAGGAGAGAGAGAGAGAGACAGACAAGACAGACAGACGAACAGAGAGACAGAGAGCGCAGCACACACGCAGAGACACCGAAACAGACACCGACAGACAGGCAGATAGACAGACAGACAGACCAACATACACACAGAACGACAGACAGACAAGACCGCGAGAGACCAGACAGAACCACGACACACAACACACACACACCCAGACAACACACACACTACCACACACACACCACACACACACGCACACACACACAACACACACATATATATATATATATATATATGATATATATATATATATATATATATATATATATATATGTATTTCCACCAATCACACACACACACACACACACACACACACACTCACACACACAACACTTTCACACACACCCACTACACACACACACACCACACACACCACACCACACACACACAACACACACACACTCACTCACGCACAACGCACGCACAGCACACACGCAGGACAAGCACCAACACACACACACACAACACACACACAGGACACACCACACAACACACAACCACACACCCACACACAACACACACGCACACACAACACAACTACACCCACGCGCTCGCGTGTTTAGGACCTATGTCCTGTCGAAAAAACATAAATTTTTGAGGGTAACAAGCTTTATACTTGATATTTTCGTAAGATTCCAGAGTAATTTCCTTCTGTCTGTCTTACTTGTTTAGGTTTTTTCCTTCCATTTCTTCAAATTAGTTGTCCATTTGCCCATCTGTTTATCCAGTTATATGCTCATTATTCTTTTTCGTTCTTTCCATTTCTTCCAATTGGTTGTCTCCATTTGTCCCATCTGTTTATCCATTTATATGGCCATTTTCTTTCGTTCTTCGCCTGACTCGTTTTTCAACGGACTCTTCGATCTTTTTCCTTTCATATATCCTTTTTTGCTTGCTTGTTTTTCTCCCCTCGGTTTTCCTTTCTTTTTAATCGTGGCCTTTTTTCGTTTACTATTTGCTTTCATGAATCATTTTTTGTTTTTGCTTTTTGAAGTTTTCTCTTTATCTTTTATTCCTTTTTGATCATCAGCCAATTAATCTCTCTCCTCTCTCTCCTCTCTCTATCGCTCTCATCTCTCAGTGGTCCTCTCTCTCCTCGATCTCTCTCTCTGGGTCTCTCTCTCTCTCCTTCTCGCTCTCTCTTCTCTTTCTCTTTCCTCCCTGTGTCTCTGTATCTGTCTGTCTGTCTATCTGTCTGTCGTCTCCTCTGGCTCTCTCTCTCTCTCTCTCTCTCCTCTCATCTCTTCTCCTCTGTCTCTCCTCCTCCATCCTCCCCTCTCCCGTCTCTTTTTAACAGAATTTTTAATCATTATTACCGAAGCTTAACCGTTTTCATGTCAGGCTGACGACTGACTGACTGTCTGAACTCGTCTTTGTCTTTTTCCTTTCACTCTTATCCTTCCTCTTTTCCTCCTCCCTCCTCCTCCTCCTCTCTCTCTTCTCTCTCTCTCTCTCTCCTCTCTCTCTCTCTCACTCCTCTCTCCCTCTCTCCTCTCCACACACACACACACACCACCTCCCCTTCTGGCCTCCTGCCGCCCCCCATCTTCTGCCTTCTTCTCGTCTCCTCTCTCTCCTCTCTGTCTGTCTGTCTGTCTGTCTGTCCTCCGCATCCATTGGGAAACGAGGAAGGGGGGTGGTGGATGCAGGAAACCACTGGTAGACAACATGAACTGGACATGGGCGCTCGAGGCAACACTCTCTGCTTCCCAGAATCATCACGTGACCACAGGCAATGCTGAATGGATTGGCTGTGATTCTGATTGATGACCCGGTCTGTGATTTGATTGGATGGGCCCCCTGGCAAATTTTGGTGTTGTTTTTTTTTTTTTTTTCCTGTGTCCGGACGTTTGGTGTTTATTCTCTGTCGATCTGTTCTTCGCTTCATCCTCCATGCGTCCCGTGATGTGCAACAACAAAAAAAAAAAACAAAAAAAAACCGTTTCACATCATTGGGCATGACTGTTTTCCGTCATTTTGTTTTTCCTCTCTCAGATCTCTGTCGGTCTGTTTCCCTCCTCTCCTCTATCACTGTCTTTGTTTGTTCTAACGTCCTCTCCTGTCCTCTCTGTATCTCATCTTCTCTGCCGTGTCAGTCCTGTCGGTGTGTCTGTCTGTGTCTGGTGCACTGTCTGTCACTCCTCTGTCCTCTGCCTCTCTCTCTCTCCTCCTCTCTCTCCCCTCCCAATCATCAAGCTCGGGGTCTCTCCTCTCTTCTCTTCTGTTTTTGCCCCCTGCTCCTTTGTTTGTTTTAAACCACGGTCTATATTGTTGTCCTCTCTTTGGCAATCAGTATTTGTGTGTTATTGTAGCTTGCGGTGATTTCTGTCTGCCTTTTAATCAGCCTTTAGTAGGACATTTGGATGCAAGTAGTGTAAAGAGTAAATTAAAGAAACCCCCGTTGCACTAAATACGTGCTCTTTCTTCTGGTGTGTGAGTGTCTTTTGTGCCACAAGGTCCTTCAGAATGGAATGAAAAGTTAAGCTTAATTTGAGAACGTCCTGTATTTTGAGGTTGTGTCGATCATTTGGTCCCTTTGTCGGCTTGAGCGGCACAGCTGGAAATTGTCGAGCCAAGTGACATGGGACAAAACGTGGACCGTTTAGGATTCTTCTTTCTTCTTTCCTCCCCCCTCCTTTCATTCAGCCTCTTTCATTTAGGTCCTCCATTTTTCTATTCTTCATTGCTTCCAGTTGGTCCAGCAAAAAAACCGAGATTCCCGCTTGATTCAAAGGTTCAGTTTACCCATTAAGTGAGCTTCTCGCTTTTGTTGTTGTGTTGTTGTTTTGTTGTTGTTTGTTGTTGCCCGTTGTTTTTCTTTTCCTTATGTCCTTTGCCATTCTTTACCACATTAACAACCACTTTCTGTAACACCCATATTTAACCACGAGCATCCTGATTTAAAATGTAGGTTTTCTTATTTTTACAGATCTCTCTCTCTCGTCTCCTTCCGTCCACACCCCACTCCACCTCTCCTCGGGACTCTCTCGCCCTCTCAGCTCGTCCTCCCCTCCTCTCTCTCTCTCTCTCTCTCTCTGTGAATTTTACCGGTGAACGTTTGCAAACCGTTCGAAAAATGCGGAGTGTAAATAAGCTGTTTATGTAATGAAC
>JADBJO010025677.1:0-2500 GCA_016801955.1 Conus betulinus
CAGCAGGAATTAAGCGGAATACGCTCTAACTGACTTTTTTTTTTTTTTTTGGGGGGGGGGGGGGGGGGGGGGGGTTTGGTAAAATTGGTTCAAAGAAAAAGGAAAAACATTACTGCGTGGTACAATAAACAACTCTATGCTCGCGTGCTACAATACACTCTTGCTCGTCAACACTAAAAACAGCATGAAATGAATGGTAAGCTTACAGGACACAATTATGGAGCGCATAACCATTTGAAAACCATTACAATGTGTGTGTGTGTGTGTGTGTGTGTGTGTGTGTGTGTGTGGTGTGTGTGTGTGTGTGTGTGTTGTCCTTTCTGTCTGTCGTCTGTCTGTCTGTCTGTCTGTGTCTCTGTCTTTGTCTGTCTGGTCTGTGTGAGTCTGTGTTTGTGTGTGTGTGTGTGTGTGTGTGTGTGTGTGTGTGGTGATTGCGTCGTGTGGTGCGTGCGTGCGTGGCGTTGCGTGCGTGCGTGCGTGCGTGCGTGCGTGTGCGATGTGTGTGTGTGTGTGTGTGTGTGTATGTGTATTTCACGGACAGAATGGGTTCCCCTCGTAACAGTGTGAATCAATGAGATCAACGTAAAAGGGGGCTTCTAAACTAGGAAATGCCATGGTAAAAACTACTAAACGGATGGTCTAGCAGGGAGTGGTCTAACTGTGAAACCACTTGAAAACAAAAACCAAAAACAAAAAGAAAAGAAAGAAAGAAAGAGAGAAAAAAATTCTCGTGGGAGGGGGAACACCAAAATACGACACATCAGTAATATTTCTAGGAGATTTCAGCTTGGTAATAAACGTTTGAAGGAGATGCCAAAACAGGCGGGTCAGCAGAGCATCAAAAAAAATTTCGCACACACTTGGACGTGCACGATAGCCAAGGTACATCACACCTGATGAAAAACAACACTCTTGAAGCCGTGTTACGGTGGTGCGTCACCAGTCATATCTAGCCAGACGTAGATTGAACCTTCCTATCAGTCGTTTTAGCCAGCTTAAAACAACATGACCTAGCCTATCCTGTTAGTTTGAGATTTCTGCAGTTCAGTCTGTTGATGAAAGAGTTGGAAGTGTTAATGATTTTACCCGACAATAAATTAATGGTTTCTGGAGCGATTTTTGTATCCTTTGTTTTTTTTTTCTAGATGAAATAAAGTCACGAAAATGTTTCATTCAAGCAAACTTTTTTCATAGCAATCAATTTGTTCCGTTATTTCTTCTTTTTAATAGATAACTAAAGTCACGAAAATGTTTCATACAAGCAAACTTTTTTCATAGCAGTCAATTTGTTCCGTAATTTCTTAAACACACACACACACACACACACCACACACACACACCCACACACACACACACACACCACACACACCCATACACACACACACACACACGCGCACACACACACACACACACACTGTCTATTCTCTCTCTCTCTCTCTCTCTCCTCTCTCTCTCTCTCTCTCTCTCTGTGTGTGTGGTGTGTGGGGTGGTGGGCGGGGCGGGGGGGGGCGGGGGGTTAGAGGGGGCACTCACTGGTTTTTCTTTTCTTGCATTTTTCCAGGTTACTGTGACCAGAATGTGACAAATATAGTTTACCCTCCGCTTCTTTTCGTTTCGTTTGATTACAGAACAGCATGGGATATGTTTGTCATGGACAGAGTGGAAATGTGCTACCAAAACTCTTCGAGTGTTTTGTCAGGGCAGTACACTGGAAAACAGAAAAATTCGTAGTGCATAAATCATGCAGAAAAATCATTAGAATTAAAGATTCATATAGCTTCGAAAATGTAAACACTTATAATAGACTTTAGAATGTGATACTTTTTTAAACGAAATTAAACATACTGGAAATTGACTGTGTGATCACTAGACCATACACAGACACATCAATTTCTGTAATGCTGATCGGGTTGTTTACGTAGATATGACCCAACGCGTGTTTCAGGCAGCAACGTTTCTGTGTTTTTCTTCCTAGGGCATTAACTGTTGTGTTAACTGTGTGGAATTACAAGACACTTCAACTAAAATTGTTGTTTTCCACTGATAGGAAGGATTTAAAAGCAAATCTATGGTAAAAATCACCAAGCAAAATAATATCTATTGAATAACCGAGACATCCTCTATCATGGACTCAAACGATCAAACCAACCCTGAACATGCTCATCGGGGTTCGGTATAAAAAAAAAAAAAAGCCCACTAACTGTGGTTTAGTCTTTTTAAACAAATCTCTGCCCAGATGCATTTAATATTTTATTTATCAAAATGATGGATGTTTTTATTCTAACTGAATGATGTGCTTATCTCACAAGACCTATTCTTAATTTTTTGTGGCATCTTATTCATAAGAATCTAACCCTGGAATATACTACTCATTATCTAAGACTGAATTTGATTACCGACGTTTAAATGAATTAAAACAATGGAAACGAAACAGAAACGTTCATCAATTTGTGGTTCCAGAGTCTGCATACATCAAAGTAGTACACCTTAAATCCTAATT